>JAACNH010004385.1:0-24333 GCA_019447015.1 Hymenochirus boettgeri | reverse complement strand
CTGCATTAATAGGCTTCCCATCCCAACTGTCATTTTCTAAAAACTGTTTGTCCAGGTTCTTCCTGTTTCCCCAGAAATTAAGTCCTAACTGAGCATGGTCGTACCCAGAGTTCTCTGTGTTTTATAGCTCATCCTGTGTCCTTGTACCTTAATATGGACACAGAACTACTCAGTGATTTATAATATAAGGGATAATATGCTGCCTCGAGTGTAGTAAAGGATATTACGCCACTGAGGAGCTCCATGACCATATCGAAGCACGAGGCTGCAGGAACTCCGAGGTGAAGTAAATCTGTATATTATACTGTAGGTAACGTTTTATTTTTTTATAATACATAAGGCCAGCCAAGGGTAAAAAAATAAAAATAAAGCACAGATACACTATCCCCCTACCCTTCCACTATCTCTCCCTCTCCCTGTATTGTTCATTTATATAGGAATCCCTGTTTAGTGTATAAATAGTTAATTACAGTTCCTATTCAAAAGAGAAAGAAGAACTGAACATAGTCTGTCAACAATAAACAGGGCTTCCTATATAAATGACTAATACCGGGAGGGAAAGAGACAGGGGGAGGGTCAGTGGAATACAGAAATGACATCACTGAGTGACTGTAATATAGATTCTCGCCACTGCATCTCCCCATTGAAAATGTCTACCCTTATGTATTATATCTTTATATTTTACAGTAAGAAGTAAATTATCCCATATAATTCATGATGGTACCCAGAGTTCCCTGACCTGTATAACTCAGCCTGCAGCCTCGTTCTTTTAAATGCTCATGGAAAACATCAGTGACTTCTAATATCCTTATAATTTACAGGAACGGGAAACATATCTTATAATACTTGAGTGGTATTCTGAGTTCCCTGACCTGTATAACTCAGTTTGTGTCCTTGTACCTTTGTATGGACAGAACACTTTGCAGTGACTTTTAATAACTTATCATTTACAGTAGGGAAAACATTATCCCTTATAATACATGATTGGTACTCAAAGTTCCCTAAAGGTTTATAACTCATTATGTCTCCATTTATCTTTATATGGACATAGAACTCCTCAATGACTTATAATATCTTATAATTTACAGTAGGAAATACGATACATTATCCCCTATAATACATGAGTGTTAATCAAAGTTTCCTGACCAGATTGTATATATGTATAATTTTATTCATAAAGCGCCACTTGGGTACACAGCAATGTACATTACAAAATACAGAGTGTACAAACATGGGGATAAGTGCAAGGAATAATACAGATGAGTAAACATTAAATACAATTTCATACATAAGTTAAGAATACATATATATAAATCATTGATAAATGTATATAAGTGCAGCATGCCTTGACACATTAGGAATGAGATCCCTGCCCAAAAGAGCTTACAATCACATATAACTCATTATGTGTACTTGTACCTTTGTGTGGACACAGAACTTCTCAGTAATATCCTAATAATTTACAGTAAGTAATAGGTTATCCATTAAAATATGTAAATGGGACCCAGAGTTCCCCTAGACCTGTATAACTCAGCCTGGAGCCTCATGCTTTTATATGGTCATGGAACACATCAGTGACTTCTAATAACCTTATAATTTACAGTAAGTAATATATTATCTCTAAAAATAATTGAGTGGTACTCTGAGTTCCCTGACCTGTATAACTCAGAAAATGTCCTTGTACCTTTGTATGTATAGTAAAATATAGTATTTGAGGTTGAATTAAGACATATGTCAATCCAGTCCAACCTACTCAGCAATATCCACATTTCCTGCTTAATTGTTGATCCAGAGGAAGGCAAAAAAAATTATGAAGGGGAGAAAATTGCTTCCGGACTCCAAGTGGTATTAGGAAATATTCCTAATATTTCTGGATCAACATGTTGCATTTTTTTTCTTTTTTTCCTTCTTTATTTTAACTAAAAACATTACAAGCTCCTCCGTATGTTATATTTATCTTTTTGGTGCTGGTGGGGTTGGTTTTCCTGCTCCTGACTCCATCCTTTTTTTATCCTCCTCGTTCTCAGATCACCTTCAGTAAGTCTTTCATCCTTTACTTCATTTAAAGGGTATCAACGCCTTTCCAGGTACTTCAACTGAACCTTCATCTCTAGCATACAATTTGTGATGAAGTTTTTTCAGCCCATGATAATACCTTTATCTGTGGCCAGTCCTGCATTAATAGGCTTCCATCCCACCGGTCCTTTCTCTAAAAAATACTTTGGTCCAGGTCTTCCTGTGTTTCCCCAGAATTACTCTTAACTGAGCATGGCCCTTTCCTCTGGGGCTAGGGGTGGAGCACCGGTTAATTGATGTCCCGCACGTAACTAGAGTAGATCTTTGAACATTTACCCCAATATCCTTTTCTCACAGCTACAGCAGGGTTGCCATAAGTCCTATTCGATGGGATTTCCCCGACTGCAGGTACAAATCCTGAAACCCGCGTCTGGCTTACTTTCCGTGTGGTGTAAACTGGAGTCACTGGGCAACTATGATTGGGCACTGCTTTAATCCACATTGGTTTTGCTGGGTGGAGGCTACTCTGCCATGGGACGCAATTAAAAAGAGGTGCCCCTCTTGGCTCCTAGCCCCCCGGCGTTGCTCCCCCCGCTAGCCCACCCAGAGTTCCTGTGCTTTTACTCATCCTGTGTCCTTGTACCTATTATATTGACACAAACCCTTACTCAGTGACTTAAATTCCTAACACTCTAGGCGCCCTTTCAGGGTACATCGCGTATACCTACAATGCTTCTTAAGGGTGAGACCACATATACCACGCTAACAATGCACACTCGTTTCCTGTGCACTGTTGTCCAATTGCGCATGAAATCTTAACAATTGAACGCAATTCGAAGCACAGAGATTCTCAAAAGTGGTGATCGCAGCATTACTATAACATATCAGCATACAAGGTTATTCAATCACTTTTTATCTTATAATGGTGCTAATTTTTGCCCCACCAATCATATAGTTAGCTTTCAGCATGTTTAAATAAGATCTGTTGGTTGGCAATAGCCCATTTTTCAAGAAGAACTTTTATTGAATCTCCCTGTAGTGTGGACATTAGGGGCTGGTAACATAAAGTTGTAGACGCTGGTAAACTGCTTTTTACTGCAGCAACCATTCGATGTTCCTTGGTGACCCTTAGTCTAGGTACACACCAGCAGATATTTCTGGCTCCCATGGGTTTGGTCGCGCGTCGGGCTTTTCGGCCGAGGCTCCACTATTGGGGTCATTTGACCCCGCTGAGCGATCCTGCATCGCAGCAAAAACTTGGTCAGGAAGGGGTGGGGGACGAATAATAGCCCTGTGTTTAAGCCACCCTTAAACAGCCACCTTTGATTGTTTGCGCGAATTACTAGCACGGCCACACTTTTGTATCTTAGAAGGGACTGTCCCTACTTTCTAACTTTTTTTAAAACTCGGTTTTATTGAATCAAGAAAAGAGTGAAAAAACTTAACAAATTATGATGCGACTGAGGCCACTCCACGTTGAAAGGTAAGTTTATTCCAAACCATACATCACAAACACAAAACGTTTCGAGGGTCTAAGAAGCCCCTTCTCATCAAGGTGGTTTAGACCCCAGCCCTCGGAAGTAGGGATACAGATGTCTGCCCCCCGACTGGCAATATGCATCTGGACTTTTTCGTGCATTGGAAATAACCTATATTAAACAAATTTGCCTACCTCTACGAGTATGTTGGTTATAATTCTATTAAATATCCATCCTGTAAACAACAATTTTCTTTTGTTTTTTTATGTCTTATTACACATTCTCAAAAGGGTTGTTTGTTTATACTTCCCATAGTTCCCTGTTGTAAGGCGAAAGGGACCCTATTTTTTTCTATTTTAGTTTACCAGTAATTAACCTCTACCTACATCTATACTAATCTAAGAAGGGGGAGGTCATTTCAATAATTGACTTCATTGTCGCCCTTTGGATGGATTCAGGACTCATCCAATGGTAGTATTGTTTTCCGTGGCATAGAACAGTTTTTCTTTCAAACTAGAGTTGGTGTTTACTCCAGAATCTCTTAGGGGAATTGGGTTTACCCAATCATCCCAGTAATGTTTGCAGGACCCTATCCCTGTACCTCGTTGATTGCTTGACACTCTCACAGTAAATGCCAGAAGCTTCGCCTCTGTGAATTACACTTTTGGCCATTCCACTAGGTCGGCCTTCTGTACATCCTACTGGTCAGTGGTGTTTAGGTAGGGCTTGTGCAAAATACTAATTGTATTACGCTACATTTTGCCTGCCGTGGGATACCTGTGTGTGTGAGGCTGCCATATCTATTCCATCTCTGGTTGTCATTGAGGGGTATTTCGTTGCCAAGGCTTTTATAGCGTTGTAACTGGTGTTGTTTTTGGTTTAAACAATTGACAACAAAATCTTGGTCATAGTGATCCTTGCTCAGTAGTTATAATTTGGCTCAGTATTACATAGGGTATAGTATTCCTTATCATCGATTGTACAGTGTCGTAATGAATGTATCAATAAATATTATGTTTTGGCAACATTATCCATTCCCCTTGTGATTTGGCTCAGTCCATTTAACGTCTTTGGCTTTCCAACGTCTCCTTCAAAATGCCAGTTAATGTAATTGGCTTTCCTTAAGTGGCGGCCAGAGCTGCTGGCCCTAGAAGGTTCTACTGCTGTGCAGGTGGAGTGTGCTGGTGTTGTACTCTCAAACTGCGGCAGTCCGGACCATCTTTAGCTGGTGGACAATCTACAACAAATGGTCGCTGCAGCACGCTGTGTGATGATGCGCCTATGTATTTTGTTTTCTGCTACCCCTCACGTACGTTTGTTCCTTCCCTCTGGCCAAATCATGATTGCTGGGCCGAGTGGAGATATTTTCTCTTCCTCTCACAGTAGGGGTGGGGCCCTCCCTTACTGTGTGTGCACCTTATTACGTCCAAGCCACACTCAGATTTCTTCTATTAATAAAATACCTTTTTCAAGTCAATCCCGGTCCACCGCATTAAGTGATCATTCATGGGTACTCTAGTAACTGGCAACGAATGCCTGTGAATTTACCAACATCCCAGCTGATCGGACATGGCCTTCTGAACTGGGGGTCCTGACGTATATTGCATACCCCCTAGAGGTGGTATATGTTGCCAAAGTTGGTAATGTAGAATGCCTTTGAACACCAGACTGGTATGTAAGTGCTCTTAAAACAGACGGGTTAAACCAAGTTGCCACCAGAGCGCACTATGTTAATTTAACCAACTTTCCACCACAGTGACAGTAAAACTTATGTTCCCACCACGTGCAGGTAAACTAAGTGCCCACCACATGTGACGGGAAAACTAAGTTCCTACCACATAAAGGTAAAACCAGTGCCCACTACGTGACTGTTTAAACCAAGTGCCCACCAGAGTGCTAGTTAAACCATTTTCCACCACAGTGACGTAAAAACTAAGTTGGCCCACCACAGTGACAGGTACACGACGTTGCCCAACCAAGTATTGTAAAACCAAGAAGTTGGCCCACACAGTGACTGGTAAACCAAGTTGCCCACTACAGTGACTGGGTAAAAACCAAATTTGGCTCACCACAGTGGACTGGTACCCCAAGTTGCCCACTACATTGAATGATAAAACCCATTGTCCACCACTGATTTCGTAAAACCAAGTTTCCTCCCAACACAGGGACAGGGGACTTCACCGCTATATATACCAGAAATCTTAGCCTTCCATATAATACTGCTACTACCTACAATTCTAGCACCTACTTACCTGCTCCTGTAGCTTACCCCCACCCCCCCCCCCCAGCACTATCTTCCCCCTCACGATGAACACTATCAAAGAATCCTGCACTGAGCAGAACACAAGTTGGAAACCTTTAATGTACTGTTGCTTCCACCACTGGGCACCCCTACCCACCATCTGACTCCTGCTCCTGGCCACCAAGGGTCAAACTTTAAAACGTGTCCCTGTTTGCAGGTAAACCTGCCATTTCCAGGTACAGGTATAAATCTTCAAGAACCTTCCTAGTAACTGCCACCGATCTTGATCATTGTCAGCAAATATACCACCCACTATCTCAGGATCACTGGCATCATCCTGAATGTTGGAGTGCCTTGGGGCGCTCAAAATGTTTTGGGAACTACACATTCCGCAGTCATGCCTTTGTTTGATAGATGCACCAAGAAAATGCTGGGAGTGGTAGTTTCTAACCATCTATTGGCCCCATCAACACACCTGGCAATCTACCTAAACCCAACATGGGCAAAACTTCTAAGGTTCAAATCCCATGGTCCGTTAGCACCTCTGGCTCTCTCCCCCTCCCCCCCCCTTCCCCCTAGTTAGATGGGCGATTAGGGGATTCCCTTCCATGGGGCAGCAGGGCTGCTCTGGATTCTTGGCCTTTAAGTCCATGTCTGTGAAAAAAAGTCTCGGGTTCTCGCCTGATACTGCCCTGTGGCCTAATTTAAGTTGCCCCTATTACGGCTACGCAGAAACGTCATACGCATGGGCTTGCCCTGTGATGTCATGCGTTGCTGACCGCAGTGGATGTTATTGCATGCACACCGTGACCTGTGGCGTGTGGCCCCCAAATTTTTCATTGGAACCACCTGTGCGGGCCTTTTCCCCTCAACACGCCTCCCAGGCCAGTCCCCTTCCCCCGGGACCTTTATCCCTTAATAAATACAAAGTGTTACTCAGAGTTCCCTGACTGTATAACTCTATAGCTTGTGTCCCTTTTGTTAAGTTTATTAGACACAAACTCCTCAGGACTTTTAATATCCTTATAATTTAGAGTAGGAGATACTTAGCCTTATAACTGCAAGGGCGCCCTCCAGTTCCCTTCCCTTTATAACTCTTCTATTCCTTGTACCTTTAATATGGACCACATAGATCTCCCTCAGTGGACCTTCGAATTCCCTTATATTTACGTAGGGCGATCATTATATCTTTTGTACAGTTTGGATCGTCGTAGGGGCCATTGGGGGGGTGAATTATCACAGTGATAACATCTTTATTTATCGACCGTTTGACATAATATGATCCTGAATGTCCTATTTATTTACATATTATCATTTTGTTAATATTTTTGGAATTTTGTAATAAGAAAGATATAGTAGCATATTTGGAAAATCCCTTGATGAGTCCTCGTGATGCCACCCTATTGGATGTCATTCAACAGTGAAATTTGATATCCCACCTTTGATTTCATAGAACCGTAAAACATTTATTTATTGTGTGAGATCGCGAAAAGCGGACCTTTTGATCAACTTTTTCTCTGCTTTTTGCTAATTCATATGGATTTTTTCCTTCTTTGTTACACTACAAAAGCTCCATCCTATGTTATATTTTAAATCTCTTTTGTGCTGGGGTTGGATGTTCCCTTCCTTGGACTCCATATTTTAATCCTCATTCGCAGATCACCATTCGTAAGTGACTTCATCTTTACTTCCATTTAAAGGGTATAAAAAAACCTTCCATGGTACTTTCAAACTGATACCTTCAGTCGCTATATATCAATTTGGTGGAAGTTATTTTCATCCATGAGATCAGCTTGTAGTCATGTACCAGCCTGCTTAATAGGCTTTCCCATCCCAACTGGACATTTTTCTAAAAAATTTTGTCCAGGTTCCTTCCTGTTTATCCCCAGATAGTCTAACTGAGCAGCCTTTTCCTCTGGGCCGAGGGTGCGCACAGGTTCATTGATGTCCGCAATAAACTAGAAGGAGGATATTGTTGAACATTTACCCCAATAATCATTTCGTCACAGGCTATCCGCAGGTTGCCATAAGTCCCTATTAGGATGGGATTGTCCCCGACGGCAGATACAAAATATCCTGAACCCGCAAGTCAGGCTTATCAGTCAAGTGGTGTAACTCGAATCATGGGACAAACTATATGACGGGCCCGTGCTTTATCCACATTGGGTTGCTGGGGAGTAGGTTATAATCTGCAATAGGAAACATAAAGATAGGGGCCCCACTTGCTCCTGGACCCCCCTGCGGTTGCCTCGCCCCCTGCTTTCTGGTGATTCCTCGCTGATCCTGTCTAACAGAAAAACTGACAGCCCCAGCCCCATGTTGTAACCCAGCAGTTTCTCTGTCCTGTATAACGTCCTGTGTACCTTGTACCTTTATATGGACACTGAACTCCTCATGACTATATATCCTTATATATACTATTACAGTCAGGTGAGACATCCATATTAACATAAGTGGCACTCAGAATTTTCGATCCTTAAAGCTTAACCGTAGACCTCAACTAATCACTCACAATACTCCTCTGTGGACTTCGAGTATCTTTTATAGTAACAGTATGGGCTGGTTGGACTGGAGGGGACCTTGTCTTTATTCAACCTCAAAAACATCGATACATTATTAATTATTATATGATTGTTGATTTAAAAAATACAGTGTTAACTCTCCGTAGTGCTGTACAATTACATTATTCATTCAATCATTATTCCTTATAAACATGAGAAGTACACAGAATTCCCTTCCTGTATACCCTGTCTATGTCCTTATCGTTCTATAACGGCATACATTTTATCCCCTACTGTAATTATAATGATATTAGAAGTCACGTGTGGATCTGTCTCCAATATAAACGTACAAGGATACAAGGCTGATTATAAAGGCCGGCATTCTGGTACCACTCATGTATATTGTTATAATGTATCCCAAATACTGTAATTAAAATACTGATTGGTACCCAGAGTTCCCTGACCTTTATCACTCTATTCCGTGTATTTCATACCTTTATATGGACACACACTCTTCATAGAATTCTAACATCCTTATAATTTCAGAAGTGGATACATTTTCTTTAATACATGAGTGGTTTAAGATTCCTGATCTTTTATAGCTCCAATACCCTAAGTCACTGTACCTTTATATGGACACGGACTTCTCAGTGGACTTCTAATATCTTATAGTCTATAGTAGGGGATACATTATCCCTTATATATAATAGTGATTCCCAGAAGTTCCCTGACCCTGTCTAATTTCGCCTGAGTTACTTTTATATAGACAATAGAAATTCTCATGACTTCTATGAGTGGTTATCCTTATTAGTATACTAGGGGATACTTATCCCCTTATATCCTTTGAGTGTATCAGAGTTCCCTGACCTGTAAAGCATCCTGTTGTTCTTTTCTTTATATTGACAGAGAATCTCTCAGTGGACTTCCTAATATCCTTATACATTTACAGTACGGGATACTTAAAACTATCTTTTTTTCCCATTGATCCTGTGGGATAAGTGCTAAAACTCCTAATTATATAGACCTTTACATATATGGACGAAAGTGCCTATATTCTGATTAGATTATATCATATTAGTTAATATTGTGGATTTCGGTAAAAAGAAAAATAGATGGTGCAAATTTTGAAATCCTTGATGATGTCATCCTGAAGCATCGTGATGGCATTCACTAGCAAGATCCCAGTGAAATTTTCTAGTTATTGAGGACATCATTTGTGGATAGCAGACAAAGCAGGACGCTTTTTATCAACATTTCTGCTTTTTGCGAATTAATATTTCATTTTTCCGTCTTTTTTTTAACTACAGCTCCATCCCTCATGTTAGATTTTAATCTTCTTTTGGGTGTTGGTGTTGGATTTTCGGAACCTGTAACTGGTAATATCCTCGTCCCCAAGATCACCATTCAGTAAGTACTCTTCATCCTTTACTTAAATTTAAAGGGGATTACAAGCCTTCCATTGTACTTCAAATCAACTGACCTTCAATCTCTAGATACACGTTTGTGAGGAAGTTATTTTCAGCCATGTGATCACTTGTAGTCATGTGACCAGCCTGCATTAATAGGCTTTCCATCCCAAACTGTCATTTTTCCTAAACGTTTGTCACCATGTTCTTCCTGTTTTCCCCGAATGAAGTCCTTAACTGAGCAATGTCCTTTCCCTCTGGGTGGGGAGGGGTGAACACATTCAATCTGTTCCCTCTAGTAAACTAGAAGTAGATATTTGAACATTTCCAGCCCCAATATCATTTTCTCACAGGCTACGAGGGTTGCCATAATCCACTATTTGATTGGAATTGTCCCGACTGCAGGTACACAATCCTGAAACCCGCGGTCATGGGCGAAAGATCCGGTCAGTGGGTGTACCTAGAATCACGTTCCATCAGAAAACATGATGGGGCCCTTGCTTTAATCACCATGGGTTTGCTGGTTTGGCTAATATCCGCCATAGGAAAATTAAAAGATTTGGACCCCCCTTGGCTCCTAGGCCCCCCTGCCGTCCCCCCCTACTTCCTGGTAGTTACGCCCCTGTCTAACAGAAAAAACTAACTGCAGCCCACCCCCGTGGTGGTACCCAGAGATTTCTTTCCTGTATAACTCATCCTGTGTCCCTTGTGACAGCCTTTATATGGCCACAGAAAATGGAGAGTTGGTGACGTACTCCAATCCTACCTGGCATTGGTGTCCCATCATCCCTACTCTTTGCGGACCCTAGTCAGTATCTCTTGGATTGCTTGGCACGCTCACAGTTTTCTTTACCTCTACACTTTTGGGCATTCACTATTCCGGCCTCTGATAACCATCCAGGAGTCGTAGTGTGTTAGGTAGGCTTGGTGCAGAATCAAAAATTGTATGAACTTATTTTTGCTGTGGGGGAGACCTGCTTAATTGAGGCCCGCCGATATTTTTTCCACTCTTCTGTTTGTCATAGACGGGAATATTTCATTGCCAGGATTTGTCAATAGGGTTTGTTTTTTTTGGCGTTTAACAAAACGCGATGGAGTATACCACGTGACACAAAGTTTATTGGCACTATGATCTGCTCATTAGTTTATAAACTTGCTAGTACTTTCATCGGCATATAATTCCTTGAAATTCTCTGATGGTACAGTGTTGTACTTGAGTGTATCGAACTAGAATGGATTTGGGAACATTAAAAAATTCTTGTAATTTTGGCTGACTGTCATTAATGGTCTGATCCTATTTGAGTATAGATTATTAATGCCCATACGTTCCCAGTCGCATGTAATTGGGGTGAAAGGATTTTCATTGCTGGTAGTCTATGGTTGTAACCATGAGTGGGGAATATCCCACTTTATCCCTTCAAACTGAATTATTGTGCATTAGGCTTCCAATATTTAAAACATTGTGAATTGTGTATTGTTCCATCTCCGATCACTTCGTATTTGGGGGTTTTTCTAACAATGCCATGGATGTGTTGGTATGTATGCAACAGGCAGAGATTCCAGATTTATTTTGTCATTAGAGGTTTGAGGGGTGGTAATGAATCTTTCTCACATGGGGTCTAAGCCAAGGAGTAGTAATTAAGTTTGTCCTGCTATGTAGTAAAGTTGAAAGGGTTTTTTTCCCCCCCCCTTATTGGAAGGGCTATCCGGTTTTTATTTTACAACATTGTAAAATGTAGAGTTCTCCCTCTAACGCCTCCGAGCCCCATAGGAACACTAATAAACTGTGTAATTCTTGGAAAGCGATGGCGAATGTATACTAAAGAGGTGGATGTGTTCAAGATTTTGGAATTTAATCCACTAATAAATCCAGGTGTTACAGTGTGTTTCTTGGATATTCATTCTATCCACTCTATTTTCTCTCCAGTAAGCTGCGATTACCATTGAGATTGGGTAGGATATGAGTCACAGAAGGAAGTGACGTAGCCTGTCCTCTCTTTGGATTCTGTGATGTAATGTCGCCTACATCTATCCTACTCCTGGTATTTAAAGGCAAATCCATTGGCTTCTTTAAGAGGTGCAAAGATTCGGGGGATGGTCATATATTCGCACAAACCATATCTACTGTAGCTTGGTATGTTATCACCTCTTTAATTTGGATTCTAAGTGACTTGTGAATTATCCCCTCCCAGCTATTGTGATTAGTGCAGTGTGCAGCCCCCCCTCCCAACTTTTTGCAATCTATACTCGGGTATAAGGGATTGAGCTTGTTTCTTGAGTCAACTATTTTGTTTTTGTATTTTTAATCTGTGAGAATCAATTATGTAAATGTTTTGGAGGGTCATTCCATGTGGTATCTCAATATCTGCTGCATAAAATATCATTTAACTAGATTGCAACATTCAGGAGTAATATGTATCTATGTAAATAGTATATGAATTGATTTAATAATCACAAGATTTAAGATGAACAGTTAAAACACTCTGGTGCTGTTACTTCTGTTGACTGCATTAACACATAGGTGGACCTGGTCCACTCAAACTGGAGAAGGGTGATGGGTATCTGCATTATAGTATACTCATAGGGCCCTCAACACATTTGGGCTGAAGGAGGTGGTAAAAATTGGATAATTCAGGGGAGATGTAAGTGTGTGCGGTATTAACATGATACAAGTACAGTGCCAAGTGAACAGTTCAAGGAACCAGGATTTTCTGAACCATGAATTAATAGTATTTGTATTAACGTCTACTGTGTATGCTTACACATAGTGAATTCGGAAACATTTCCGTCAATATCTAGCCAGTGCATTCTTTTTTCCGGGCTCTCACATAGAATTACACACAATAAGTCTCCCCCTGCGTCTCTTGCTTATATAACTGGGATTGCCCTAATAACCGCTGGGAGGGTGTGTGTAGGATTACACATACCAACTACTAGGTCAAAGCCAGCAGCTAGTTGATAGAGTGTCTTCTAACTGGATCTCAAAGAACTGCCCTCTGCCTGCTGACACATGTTGCCGGCCTTGGTAGGCAATAGAATAATTGTATGTTGGCAACTTAATCTGGGAAACAACCATGAATTTTGACATTTTTCGAAATGGAGGTTCTCCACTATCCGGGCCGCTGTAAGATCGTGTCACGGTCCTTGGCATTTGTAACATCGTTTGATTGTGGGTTGGGTCGAGCTTCTGGTAGTGGTAGTTGGGTGGGGCTCCTGTGTGCCCGGTCAATGGTAATATGCTTGAGAAGAAATCGATCACAAATTTCAGGTTAGCCAAGTTCTAACGACTTGTGCAGGTTTCTGGGTGGCTTCTTGTTCTGCCAAATTATCCTAGTTTTTGCTTGGGGATAGATAGTTGTTGTTTTACTGAGATCAGTTCCTTGGTACATTGTCTTCAAAGTGGCTATTCTGGTCTCAGTCTCTTGTGCCTCTCACGTAGATTATGAAGTCATGGCTTCGTAAGCTTATGTCTATTTTAACTCCTTCAAATACATCGCTGTTTTTGTCTGGTGGGTAGGATCTCCAGGAAGATGGCACTGCAAGCACGCTTGTAAAGAGTGCCATATTTATGTTGTTTTCCACTACTACTGCTCTCTCTTTTGTTCCCTCCGGCCAGTCCTGATTGCCTGGGCCGAGTGGAGGAGCTTTCTGCACTGCAAGGGGCTGATAGGTGCCAAGATGTGCCTCGGAATTTTGTGGACCGGGAGCTCCTTATCTGTGTGTGCTAACTTTACTTCATTACACTCCAGCCACACTTCGCCATTTCTATATTTCAACATTAAATTTTTCTAAGGGCAGATCCGGTCACCGACAGTTCAAGTGGATCAATCGCGGGTGTCACTATAGGCACTGCACGAACGCCTGGATTTACCAACATCCCGCTGATCTGTCATGGCTAATAACTGAGGGGCTAGACCTGACAGTGGCTGCTGCACTTGGGGACTGACATATATACCACAATGGTGGTGTTAATATATGTGCCACAGTTTTGGTATGTAAATGGCTCTTGAACACGACGGTATGTAAGTGCCCTTGAACACAGCATGGTTAAACCAATTGCCCACCACATTGACTAAGTTAAACCACTTTTCCACCACAGTGACAGGTCAAACCTAATTTGCCCGACCACAGTGACTGTAAAACAAGTTGCCCCACCACAGTGCCTGTAAAAAAACCAAGAAGCCCACCACAGTGAACTGGTAAACCAAGCTACGCCACCACGGTGACTAGTTAAAACCAACTTTTCCACACAGTGACAGGTAAACTAAGTTTGCCCATCCACGTGACTGTAAACCCAAGTTGCGCATCACAGTGACCTGGTAAAACCAAGAAAGCCCACCAGCTGACTGTTAAAACCAAGCTGCCCCCCCAGTGACTAGTTCAAACCAACTTTTCCACACAGTGACATATTTAAGAACTAAGTTCCCACCACAGTGGAACTGGTACACCAAGTTGCGCACCACATGATTGGTAATACCAAGGTGCCCCACACGTCCTGGTAACCAATTTGCCCACCACAGTGACGGGTAAAACTAAGTGCCCACCACGTGACTAGTTAACAAATTTTCCCACCACAGTGACTTTTAAACACTAAGTTTCACACCACACGTGACCCCTGGTAAACAAGTTTTGTGCCCATAGTGATTGGTAATACCAATTTGCCCACCATAGTGATGGTAAAAACACGTTTCCCACCACATACTGTAAACCAAGAGTCCACCACATGACTGGTAAACCAGTTGCCACCACCTGACTATTTAAAACCACTTGTCCACCACAGTGACCGGTTAAAACGAAGTTGCCCACCACAGTGACTGGTACAACTAGCCGGCCCACCCAGTGTCTAGTTTAAAAGCACCAATTTTCCACCACATTGACGGTAACACTAAGTTTTTCGCGCACCACAGTGACTGGTAAAACTAGCTGCCCCCACAGTGACTATTTAAACCACCAATTTCCACCAGAACAGTGCAGGTAAACTAAGTTGCCCACCCCAAGTTTGACTGGTAAACCAAGTGCCCCCATATGACTGGTTAACCAAGTAGCCCGCACACAGTGACTGGTAAAACTCGCTGTCCCCCACAGTGACTATTTACCAACTTGTACTTTTTCACCACAGGACATGTTAAAAAACTAAGTTGCCCACACATGACTGGTAAAACTAGCTCCCACCACAGTGGACTAGTTTACACTAAATTTTTTCCACCACCTTGACAGGTAAAACTAGTTGCCCACCCCGTGACATGGTAAACTAAGCTGCCCACCACAGCTGACGAGTTAACCAAATTTTCCACCACAGTGACGTAAACTAAGTTGTCGCACCACAAGTGACTGGTAAAACCCGTTGCGGCCCCCACCTAGTGAGATTGGTAATACCAAGTTGCCCACCCTATGACTGGGTAAACCAAGTTGGCCCACCACAGTGACTGGTAAAACTATAAGCTGCCCCCCCACAGTGACGGTAAACCAAGCCTGCCCCCACAGTGATATTTAAACCAACTTTTCCCACACAGTTACAGGTAACTAAGTTTGCCCCCCAGTGACTGTTAAAACCAGGTGCCCCCAAAGTGACTTGTAAACCAAAGCCCACCACAGTGACGGTAAAACCAAAGGTTTGCCCACCACAGTGACTAGTTAAAAAACCAACTTTCCACCACAGTGACGTCAACCACGTTGCCCCCACATTGACTGGTAAAACCATTTGCCCCCCATAGTGACTGGTAAAACAAGAAGCCCACCACAGTGACTGGTAAACTAGCCTGCCCACCATGGACTATTTTAAAACACCTTTTCCACCACAGTGACAGTAAAACTAGTTGCCCCCCACAGTCTTGACTGGTAAAACCAAGTTGCGCGACCACAGATATTGGTAATACCAAGTTTCCCCCACAGTGAACTGTAAACCAAGTGCCCACACAGGACTGGTAACTAAGCTGGCCCCACAAGTGACTATTAAACCATTTCCACCACAGTGACATTACGCTAAGTTGCGCACACACAGTGGGTGGGGTAATCACCAAGTTGCCCACCACCATAGTGACCTGTAAAACTAAGCTGCCCACCACAGTGATTGTTTTAAATAGTTTCCGCCACAGTGACAGGGGAAACTCATTGCCACCATCGTGCTTGGTAAACCAAGTTTGCTCACCACAGTGGACTGAATAAACCAAGGTGCTCACCATATTGACTGGTAAAACCCAGTTGCTCACACAGTCATTGGTAAAACAATATTGCCCCCACCGTACTATATGGTACATCTAGTATACAAACTTCCCTGAACCCTTCCCTCCTCAAAATGACTGGAAGCTGCTGGAAAACATGCTAACTAAGTAGGACCTACGATGCAAAAGACGTGGGGCTCATGGCGTACACTGTCAATCATTCCCTACAAGCCTGTTCCTTGTACTTTTATAGTAGACCAAACCCCTCAGTACGCTATAGCCTTATAACCTAAACCTACCCATGTAGTGGATTTTTTTATGGGAGGAACTTGAGATTATAGCCTTAATAAAACTTACGTTTTCGCGGAGGAGAAGGAAACCAGAAGCACAATTGGAAGGTTTATAATATAAATGCCCCCGAACGGTAAATTAGGTATTAGAAGTCACCTTGGAGTTCCTGTGCCCTGTATAAAGGTACTCCTTCTGCGGCCCCCTCGTGCTTTTTATAGGTCACGGAACTCCTCGGTGACTTCTAATATCCTTATCATTTACCGTTGGGGGTGCTTATCCACTCTATATTTCAGTAAGGAGATACATTATCCTTATACACGAGTGGGATCTCATTTCTGCTCACTTTATAATAACTCTTCTGTGTCCGAGTACATTTATTGGAACACAGAACTCCTCATGACTTTTAATATTCTTATTATTTACATAAGAGAGACATTCCCTTTTATCATACTTGTGAAAGGTAACAGCGTTTCCTGACTTTTAACTCATCTCTGTCCTTGTACCTTTATCATGGCACACAGAACTCCGTAGTACTTCTAATATCCGTGCTTGTGAAGGTTCCTCATCATCCAGGTCATGGTATAGCTGTTGTATTCATAGATCAACTACTTGAAATGGAGTTTCTTGCGACTGTTCGCTAGTCTCCGACTGGCTTTCTCATTCAGAAATGATTGTACAACGAATCTATTACATAATGGCCACAGATTCTGGACAAGTCCTTCTGAATTGAGAAGCCAGCGGATGACTAGCGAACTCGTGCAAGAACGACATTTCAAGTCCAGTTGATCGATTGATACAACATATTATCTATTATCCTTTAATTACAAGTAGAACTCCCTATAATATCTATCAATGCCCTACTAAGAGTGTCTGTCCTATCCTGTATACTCACCTGTGTCCTTGTAAACTTTATATGAACACATAATCCTCATGACTTCTAACATCTTTCTAATTACACAGAGGAATGCATTATTATTATTATTATTATGTTAGATTGGAATGTCCGCCCAAAACCACAATTTATATTTAATTGGCCATTATCCTACTTTAAAAACAAGCCAAACCCCTTAAATTGGTTCAGCCAATTTTAAAGAAGATAAATACCCCTTTACACCTGCGTTTTGCAACAGACTATGAACTCATCATGTGTAAAATCCGCGGCCACTCTGGTACCACTCATGTATTATTAGGGGATACTGTATCCCTACTTTATTATAATACAGCTGATTGTACCCAGAGTTCCCTGAACGATATAACCTATTCTGTGTTTGTATGCTCATAGATTTTAACATCCTTATCATTTACAGTAGGGGATACCTTTTCCCTTATCTTACTTGATTGTATTAGATTTTCCTTACCTGTATACTCCTGAGTCCTTGGACCTTTATATGGACCAGACGACTCATGACTTCTAAGTCTTATCTAATCTCTTTATATAGGGGATACATTATCCCTTATAATATATGAGTGAGCCCCAGATTTTTCTGACCTTTATAATTTACCCTATGTCCTTGTAGAGCTACTTTTTTAATGCACAGAAATCTCATGACGTCTAATGAGTATTCATCCTTATTATTTTTGTAGGGGACTTATCCCTTTAATACTTGGGTGGTACTCAAGAGTTCCCGAGGTTATATTCAGCCTTGCGTCCTTTTTACTTATAATTGCAGAGAATCTCATCAGTGACTTCTAATATTCTAATACTTTACAGTAGGGTATAACAGAAACTATCTTTTTTGGCAGTTGGTTCCGAAGGGGGAGGGGTAAATTAATAAAGTGATAAATCTCTAATTACGGCAAGGATCCAGTTAAGCTGCTTAACCCTATCCTAAAAAGCACTATCCACTACAGCCCCCTCCATATATCCTCATAGCTATCCACCGAAACCGTCCCAGACGCAACCTCCGCTCCGCAAATGAAAACCTCCTCCTCCTCTCATCCACACTTGTCACCTCGTTCCATGCCGTATTCAGGACTTTTGCTCTGCTTCCCCTCCTGCTATGCGACACCCCCTTCCGCCCGTCTGGTCTGTCACAAACATCCGCTTTATAGCCTTCAAACGTACCTTAAAAAAACCCACCTCTTCAGGCAAGCATATAACCCTGTCTAGACATTACCCATCTGGACTACCAATATGATCCCACCCGCTTTTTCATGCTTCCACTGCCATCTATTTACAGCCTATCGATTCCGCAACCTTGTACTCACAACCCATACCTGTAGACTGTAAACTCTTTGGGCAGGTCCTCCTCCTTTGGTACTTACTATTGCTGTAAGAAACTCATCACTCTGTTTCACTTAATTATGTTTACCTGGTGTATGAATATGTAATATTGTATACCTGTATTACTTGTAGGTATTGTATGAATATGTAATTGTAAACGCCCACAGAGATGTTGGGCTATATAAATCCATAAATAATAATAAGAAATAGACCTTCCGTTACATATATGATACTGAAGTGCCTATATTTAATATTATATTATCATATTTAGTTTACTATTTTGGGATTTTGGTAAAAGAAAAAATATAGCAGAGATTATATGAAATAACAGTGATGTGTATATCCCACTGTGATGTCATAGAACAAGTAAAACATTTTTATTCATTTGTAATAGCGACAAAGGCAGACCTTTTTTCACTTTTTCTGGCTTTTGGCTACTTCATTTGCATTTTTCCTCTTTTTTTACTCTACAGCCTCCATCCTATGGTTTTATTTTATCTTCTTTGGTGCTAGGGGTGATTGGATTCTCTGGACGTCGTAACTGTTAATACCCTCGTTCTCCAATCACTTCCAGTAATACTCATCCTTTACTTCATTTAAAGGTATAAAAAGCCATCCATGGTCCTTTCAAACTGACCTTCAGTCTCTAGATCATTTGTGATAAATTTTTTATTTATCACCATTAGATCCCGCTTGTAGTCCTGTGACCATCGCATTAATAAGCTTCCCCATCCCAACTGTCATTTTCTAAAAACTGTTTGTCCAGGTTTCTTCCTGTTTCCCCAGAAATTAAGTCCTACGAGCATGGCGTACCCGAGTTCTCTGTGTTTTTTTATAGCCATCCTGGTGTCCTTGTACCTAATATGGACACAGAACTACTCAGTGATTTAATAAATATAGGAGATAAATGTGCTTCCTCGGTGTAAAAAAAACACAAGTGTACAAAAAGGGAAACAACAAAAAAAAAAAAAAACAAAAAAAAACATATACCCACTGAGGGCTCCAATGACCATATCGACAGCACTAGGCTTCAGGGAACTCCCCAGGTGAGTATCTGTATATTATACGGTAGGTACGTTTATTTTTTATAATACTAATGCCATCCAAGGTACAAAATAAAAATAAGAGCACAGATACACTTCCCCCTACCCTTCCCTGTCTCTTCTCCCTCTCCCTTATTGTTCTTCTATATAGAAATCCTGTTAGTGTATAAATAGTTTTAATTCAGCAGTTCCTATTCAAAAGAGAAAGAAGAACTGAACATCGTCTGTCAACATAAAACAGGGCTTCCTATATAAATGACCTAATCCAGGAGGGAAAGAGACAGGGGAGGGTCAGTGAATACAGCAATGAAATCACTGAGTTGACTGTAATATATATTCTCGCACTGCATCTGTACAATGTTACGCAATCGAAGCACAGAGATTCGCAAAAAAAATTGGTGATCGCATGCATTACTATAAGCAGATCAGACATAACTGGTAACACCAAGTTGCCCACTACAGTGAATGATAAAACCAAGTTGTCCACCACAGTGATTTGTAAAACCAAGTTTCCCACCACAGTGAAGCATGGACTACGTATAGTATACCAGGATCTTACATGCCTTCCATATAATACTGCTAGCTACCTAGCATGTACTAGCAACCTACTTACCTGCTCCTCTATCTTACCCCCCCTCCACCCCAGCACTATGCTTCCCCCTCACTATGAACATTTTCATGGAATCCTGCACTGGGTAGAAGACAAAGTTGGAAACATTTTCTCTATTTGTACTGTTGCTTCCAGCACTGGGCACCTACCTACCATACTGAATCCTGCTACTGGCACCAGGTCAAGCTTTAACGTGTCTGTTTGCAGTTAACACTGCCATAATGCCAGGTACAGGTATGAAATCTACAAGAACCTTCCTAGTAACTGCCACCATCTTGATCATTGTAGCAAATATACCACCCCACTATCTCAGGACTCACTGGCATCATCCTGAAGTGTTGAGTGCCTTGGCACTCAAAAATGTTTTGGAAACTACAATTCCCAGCATGCCTTGTTTGTAGAATGCAACCAAGAAATGCTGGGAGTTGTAGTTTCTAACCATCTATTGGCACAAAATCAACACACTGGCATCTACCTAAACCCCAACAATGGGCAAACCTCTATAGGTCAAATCCCATGGTCCTTTTATCAGCTCTGGCTCTCTCCCCCTCCCCCAGTTAGATGGGCAGTTAGGGGATTCCCTTGACATGGGCAGCAGGGGCTGCATCTGGGATTCTTGGCCTTTAATGTCCATGTCTAGGCCCCCCTGCAGTCCCCCCCCTACTTCCTGGTAGTTACGCCCCTGTCTAACAGAAAAAACTGGCAGCCCCACCCCCGTGGTGGTACCCTTACAGTCACTCAGTGATGTCATTTCTGTATTCCACTGACCCTCCCCATTGAAAATGTCTACCCTTATGTATTATATCTTTATATTTTACAGTAAGAAGTAAATTATCCCATATAATTCATGATGGTACCCAGAGTTCCCTGACCTGTATAACTCAGCCTGCAGTCTCGTTCTTTTAAATGCTCATGAAAAACATCAGTGACTTCTAATATCCTTATAATTTACAGGAACGGGAAACATATCTTATAATACTTGAGTGGTATTCTGAGTTCCCTGACCTGTATAACTCAGTTTGTGTCCTTGTACCTTTATATGGACAGAACACTTTGCAGTGACTTTTAATATCTTATCATTTACAGTAGGGAAAACATTATCCCTTATAATACATGATTGGTACTCAAAGTTCCCTAAAGGTTTATAACTCATTATGTCTCCATTTATCTTTATATGGACATAGAACTCCTCAATGACTTATAATATCTTATAATGTACAGTAGGGGATACGATACATTATCCCCTATAATACATGAGTGTTAATCAAAGTTTCCTGACCAGATTGTATATATGTATAATTTTATTCATAAAGCGCCACTTGGGTACACAGCAATGTACATTACAAAATACAGAGTATACAAACATGGGGATAAGTGCAAGGAATTATACAGATGAGTAAACATTAAATACAATTTCATACATAAGTTAAGAATACATATATATAAATCATTGATAAATGTATATAAGTGCAGCATGCCTTGACACATTAGGAATGAGATCCCTGCCCAAAAGAGCTTACAATCACATATAACTCATTATGTGTACTTGTACCTTTGTGTGGACACAGAACTTCTCAGTAATATCCTAATAATTTACAGTAAGTAATAGGTTATCCATTAAAATATGTAAGTGGGACCCAGAGTTCCCCTAGACCTGTATAACTCAGCCTGGAGCCTCATGCTTTTATATGGTCATGGAACACATCAGTGACTTCTAATAACCTTATAATTTACAGTAAGTAATATATTATCTCTAAAAATAATTGAGTGGTACTCTGAGTTCCCTGACCTGTATAACTCAGAAAATGTCCTTGTACCTTTGTATGTATAGTAAAATATAGCATTTGAGGTTGAATTAAGACATATGTCAATCCAGTCCAACCTACTCAGCAATATCCACATTTCCTGCTTAATTGTTGATCCAGAGGAAGGCAAAAAAAATTATGAAGGGGAGAAAATTGCTTCCGGACTCCAAGTGGTATTAGGAAATATTCCTAATATTTCTGGATCAACTCTACTTTTTGTATCAACACCATTAACCAGCAACATTCCTTGTTTTTAGAAACTCATGCAGCTTTTTTTTTAAACTATCCAATGAACCTGCCATCACAACGTCCAATGGAAGACAGTTCCATAGTTCTACCATTCTTACTGTGAAAAACCTTTCCAAACTTGAAGACTAAACTTCTTTTCTTTAAGTCATAAGGTGAACAATGCCCCAGATTATTGTATGGCCCATTAATGTAGTTATACACATTAATAATAGCCCTACACAAGTGTCTTTTCTCTAGTGTACATAATTGTTACTTATCCAATCTGTCTTCATATTCAAGCTCCTCCATTCCCTTTTCTTATTTTAGATGCCCATCTCTGAACCCTTTCCATTTCCAAGATGTTCTTTTTGTACACAGGGTTCCAAAACTTCACTGCATATTCCAAATGAGGCCTTACCAATGCTTTGTAAATTGGGAGAATAACATTTTTCTCCATTGACTCCATACCCCTCTTTATGCAAGACAATACCTTGCTGGCTCTAGCTGTTGATGCCTGTCACTGCTTGCTACCTTTAAGTTTTATACCCACCTGAATGCCAAGATCCTTTTCCAACAGGGATTCACTTAACACAGAGCCATTTATAGTATAAGCAGCACAAGGATTTTTAACTCCTCACCTTGGATTTATCAACATTGAATCTCATCTGCCACTTAGCAGCCCAATGTGACAATCTATCTAGATCCACCTACAACGATTGATCATCCTCAGAAGTTTTTAATAGTCTGCAAAGTTTTGTGTTGTTAGCAAATACAGAAACATTTCCGACAATACCCACTTCCAAATCATTAATAAACAGATATATAGAAGTGGCCCTAAAACAGAACCCCGTGGCACCCCACTTAGCACTTTAGTCCATCTTGATGAAGCCCCATTAACAACTACCCTATCCTTCAACCAATTGTCTATCCATATACAAATGTAACTCTCCAGAAGTTCCCTGACCTTTATAACCCATCCTGTGTCCTTGTACCTTTACATGGACACAGAACTCCTCATTGACTTCTAATATCCGTGTAGTTTACATTAGGGAATACAATATCCATTATAATACATGAGTGGTACCCAGAGTTGGAGATAAGGAACCTGACTCATCACCCTCCTCGGCACATTATGATCTGCTGTTTTTAAACAGCCCTATTGTTATACCACTGAGAGTTCCCTGTCCTGTATTACTCAACCTGTGTCCTTGTTCCTTTATATTAACACAGATTTCATAGACTTCTAATATTAGTACAATTTATAGTAGGGGATACATTATGCCTTATAATAGTTGTACCTAGAGTTTTCTGACCTGTATAACTCAGCCTGTGATCCTTGTACCGTTATGTGGACACAGAACTCTCCAGTAACTCCTAATATCCTTATAATTTAAAGCAGGCATACATTTTCCCTTATAATACATAAGTAGTACCCAGAGTTCCCTAACCTGTTTAACTCATTCTTTTATATGGTCATGGAACACATGAGTGACTTTTAATATCCTTAAAATTTACAATTGTGGATACATTATCCCTCATGTATCCTGTGTCCTTGTACCTTTATATAGACACAGAATTCCTCAGTGACTTCTAATATCCTTATAATTTACAATAGGAGGTACATTATCAACTTAATATTTTACATATGGAACCTTTAGTGATCCACGGGAGGGGGTGAGCATAAAGTGATAAAAAATCTCTAACTATTTAAACCTTAACATATTTGATACTGGTGTGCCCATACTATTATTATTATTGTTACTGTATAATATATATAATGTTTACTGTAGTTAATGTTTTGTAATAAGAAAAATATAGTAGATATTTAAATCCTTGATGATGTCATATGTGATGTAATCTGTGATGTCATTCACTAGTGAAATAACATTGAAATTTGATACCCCATCTGTGATGTCATAAAAGCCAGTAAAACATTTTATTTATTTGTGAGATAGCAATGATGCAGGGCATTTTTATCAACTTTTCTGCATTTTGCTAATTCTTTTAAATTTTTTTCCCCATCTTTATTACTCTACAGCTCCATCCTATGTTATATTTTATCTTCTTTTGGTGCTGGTGTTGGATTTTATGGACCCAGAAACTGTTAATCCTCGTCCCCAAGATCACCATTCAGTAAGTATTTCATCCTTTGCTTCATTTAAAGGGTAACGGTGGTCTCCAATTCTTCCAAACAAGTTAGGGTTGTATAAAAATCCTTTCAAGATTCCTCCAAAAATGAACCTTAAATCACATCTCTAGATACAATTTGCAAGAAGTTATTTTCAGCCATGTGACCAGCTTGTAGTCATGTGACCAGCCTCTGCCTGC
>JAACNH010004384.1:0-24335 GCA_019447015.1 Hymenochirus boettgeri | reverse complement strand
TTATAGTGGTAGTTGTAGTAGTTATAGTGGTAGTTGTAGTGGTAGTTATAGTTGTAATTATAGTGGTAGTTGTAGTGGTAGTTATAGTGGTCGTTGTATTGGTAGTTATAGTGGTAGTTGTAGTAGTAGTTATAGTAGTGGTAGTTAAATTTGCAATTATAGTGGTAGTTGTAGTGGTAGTTATAGTGGTAGTTGTAGTAGATGGTAGTTATAGTAGTAGTTGTAGTGGTAGTTTATGAGTGGTATTATGCAAAAAGAAACGGCACTGCATCACCAGGAAAAGAACAAGAGAACTCCGGATACAACATGAATGAATGAAATCACAGCTTTATTAACAATACGCCTGACGCGTTCAGACCTCCAGGTCCTTAATCATCGTAGTTATAGTGGTAGCTGTAGTGGTAGTTATAGTAGTGGTAGTTGTGTGGTGTTAGTTGTATTATGTGGTAGTTGTAGTGGTAGTTTAGTGTAGTTGTAGTGGTAGTTATAGTGGTAGTTGTGTTATAGTACGTGGTAGTTGTAGTGGTAGTTTAACGTTTGTCATTATAGTGGTAGTTGTAGTGGAGTTATAGTTGGTAGTTGTAGTAGTTTAGTGGTCGTTGTCGTGGTAGTTATACGGGGTCGTTGTCGTGGTAGTTTCGTTTTGTAAATTATGTGGTGTTGTAGTGGTAGTTGTAGTGGTACTTATAGTGGTCGTTTTCGTGGTCGTTGTCTTGGTCTTTTATTGTACCTTTGTGGTCGTTTGATCGTGGGGTTCTGTGGTCCTTCATCGTGGTCGTTGTCGTGGTCGTTTGTGGTTTGTCGTGGTCTTCTCGTGGTCGTTATCGTGGTCTTGTGTGGTCCTCTCGTTGTCCTTTCGTGGTCGTTTCGTTGTCTTTCGTGGTCGTTGTGTGGTCGTTGGTTGGTGTTGTCTGGTTCTCGTGGTCGTTGTCGTGGATCCTTCTCGTGTCTTTGTGGTCGTTGTCGTGGTTTCTGTTATTCTTCTGTGGTGTTGTGTGGTCGTTTCAGTGGTAGTAGTAGTGGTAATTATAGTGGTAGTTATAGTGTAGTTGTAGTGGTATATAGTTGTAATTATAGCGGTAGTTATAGTGTAGTTGTAGTGGAAGTTGAAGTGGTAGTTATAGTTGTTGAGCTCTTTCAGGTCAAATATTTATGTTCTCAGTGGGTTATTTGATTACAATTGAAAAATGCAAAGCAAACAAAAATAATCTTTTTTTCTCAATTCCAAAAGGGAAGTAAACTGTCCTGTAGCCACAGCTGGTTACTTACTGCTGCATTGTAAGAATAAGAAAATTGAATATTGGGATTTTATTATAATCCTGCTTGTTTGTTTCATATGATTAGAAAGAAGACAAGGGGCTATACTGGCCTATAGTACCCCTAATCACTGCAGCGCTTCTGTTATAGGTATGACCAGTGTACACATTTATGATATTAAGGCACATTTTGTGTGGTAATTTGTGGGATTTTGCGCGATTATTTGTACACATGGTTAAATGTGTGCATTTTGCTATTGTTCTGGTGAAAAATATCATTTGGTTACAATTGATCACCAGATTCCCAGCAAATCAGATTAAACGATCAAATCAGGGATTAATCAAAAGTCAATAATGTGCATCCACACAACCTAAATACCAGTGCACATAATCTCTGTATTTTTGTCTATGCAGTATTCTTCTAGATGCAAAATGTAATTACCAACAATAGCAGTCCTAATTTTAAACTTTAGTCCCATCCACTTTACAATATCCTGAGATGAGCTAGGCTCGCAGGAGACGAGCAGTGGAATGGTTAAATTTTAGTCCCATCCACTTTACAATATCCTGAGATGAGCTGGGCTCGCAGGAGGCGGGCAGTGGAATGTTTAAACTTTAGTCCCATCCACTTTACAATATCCTGAGATGGCTGGGCTCGCTGGTGGCGAGCAGTGGAATGTTTAAACTTTAGTCCCATCCATCTTAACATATCCTGAGATGAGCTGGGCTCGCAGAGGCGAGCAGTGGAATGTTTAAACTTTAGTCCATCCATCTTACAATATCCTGAGATGAGCTGGGCTCGCAGGAGGCGAGCAGTGGAATGTTTTAAACTTTAGTCCCATCCATCTTACAATATCCTGAGATGAGCTGGGCTCGCAGGAGGCGAGCAGTGGAATGTTTAAACTTTAGTCCCATCCATCTTACAATATCCTGAGATGAGCTGGGCTCGCAGGAGGCGAGCAGTGGAATGTTTAAACTTTAGTCCCATCCATCTTACAATATCCAGAGATGAACTGGGCTCGCAGGAGGCGGGCAGTGGAATGTTTAAACTTTAGTCCCATCCATCTTACAATATCCTGAGATGAGCTGGGCTCGCAGGAGGCGGGCAGTGGAATGTTTAAACTTTAGTCCCATCCACTATTACATCCTGAGATGAGCTGGGCTCGCAGGAGGCGAGCAGTGGAATGTTTAAACTTTAGTCCCATCCACTTACAATATCCAGAGATGAACTGGGGCTCGCAGGAGGCGGGCAGTGGAATGTTTAAACTTTAGTCCCATCCATCTTACAATATCCTGAGATGAGCTGGGCTCGCAGGAGGCGGGCAGTGGAATGTTTAAACTTTAGTCCCATCCACTTTACAATATCCTGAGATGAGCTGGGCTCGCAGGAGGCGAGCAGTGGAATATGAATTAATCCATTTACTCTCTGCAAGTGCAGACAAATTTTGACTGAAAATTCTCAAAAATCCTCTTCAGTTCCTGCTAATATAACATTTATGTATTTTTTTTTAATTGGAATGCAGTTATTTATTAAGAAACTTAGATCTTATTTATATTATGACTAAAATAAATGTCACTGTCTCATGAAAAGAGAAATTTTGGGAACTACTCATGTCATCCCAGACACTAAAGCCTCATACACGCGTCCGATGTAATGGACAAGGCATGACGCCTAGAGCAACATACACCACGCGACGAATGGACGGTCGCTCATGCGTACGCATACACATGTCCACTAATGGCCAAAACTCCTGTTCGTCACTCATGTACAAGGTTTATTGGTATATCAGCTTTACATCTGGATCATTGAAGGATTGATAAATCTACTAACAGATAGTCAAATACTAGCTCAGAGAAGGAAAAAAATCCAGCAAAGAATCTGGTTAAAGAATGTTCCTGCCATGTGTTTCCTGTCTCCTGAGCCAATAAAACAGGTTGTCCCTAGGTGACTGGGCTTTGTGTTTTTTGCTGTTGTTTTATGTTCTAGTGTGTTAATTTTGTTTTCTATTTGAGTTCAGTCATTGAGGAAGTACTGGTATTAAGTACTGACGCTGATATATTTTACTTGTGTACAAGGTTTTTTTAGTCATTTTGTTGTTGTGCAGCTTTCTGTGTTTCAAACTGCTGCTTCTTGCAGAATTCGAAAGTTTGGTATTTATCCATATTCATCCTTCATGTTTTCACATTCGTTGCTGATTGCAGAAATCAACATTTCAAATTCCTGTTATCATAAGGAATGTTCCTATACCTCTATCACACCCTGGCAAGACATTGGGGCCGATTTACCCAAGACTCGCCGGGCAAATATATTGAAGTCGTGCTAACGGGTTCGCCACTGGTTAACGACTTTAAATCCATATTAAATCACCCGTGCATTCGACACTCGCGATTCAATTCCGCGTATTTTAACACCAGTGGGTAATTCCCTTACCAGGAATTACCCAGATTCACAAACACGATATTGAATAGCGAAAGGATCATTTACCCAGAGCGATAGCAACTCTGGGTAAATGAGCCTGAGTGACTTATAGCAAGATCCTACCTCCACTACACAGTCACGCAACAGTAACTAAATATATGTAATTATTCACTACTGTATTATCGGTAAGCTTTTTGTGTACTCTACTTTACTAGAGTATTTCGAATGGCGAGACTTTTTACTTAAACTCCACGTTCAAAGTTTAAATCAACTATGGTCCAAAAAATGTCAACATCCATTTCCCATGGAGGTAGGAAAGAATACTTCTTTCTTCCAGGGTGGTCTGTAGCATGAGACAGTAAGTTGTTCATGCATTGTCTGACAGCTTATAGCTCCTCCTTTGTGCATGAAACATGACTACCTCTCCCATCTCCAATGTAGAGATTTCACACATGCAAGGAAAGAGTGGTAAGATTTCAGCTAACTCTCTGTCTAGGGACCACAGGGAAGTAGGAGGCAGAAGATCCTATGTAATTGGGAAATTGACTTGACCTTGGTTGCCTTTAAAACATATTACTTATATCTCCACTACATTTCTTTTTCAATTTGACTTTGACCGGATCGGACGAACGGACGATCGGACGTGTCGGTAAATCACGGCCGATCGTGTGGTTCCATATGGGACCGCACAATAGTTCGCATGGACTATCGGCCGCACCCACTATTGCCACAACACACAGACATTTGTCCCGGCTGAGCGCTCATGTGTACCCAGCCTTAGTGCTCCCATTCTTAGTCAACTGGGCATGATGGGGCAGCCATCACTTCTTCGCATTGGAAATTTGATTGACTTCTGAGAACAGTGCTCTTGAGAAAATGTCTGCTTTCAGCCTGCTCAAGAAGTGTGGGCCACGGATTTGATCCTTGGGGAATTTCCCAATTGATCTGAAAGATATCAATACAGGCTATTGAACTGATAGTTATTTTCTATAATGCAGTGGCTTACTGACTCACTAGGGAGCAGCATCATCTGGTATGTTACTGAGAGCTAGGGTTCCCAGATCAAGGGTTCCCAGTGGGCTCAAAGTATATTCATCCAGGAAAACAAGGAATAAACCTAAGGAGTCAGGAAGCGCAATTAAAGCAGTAAGTTTGACAACTATCGTATTTTCGATTATTAGCAAAATATATCCCTGAGTCGGAAAACTGAACTAGTTTGGAAAGTTCCAATAGTTCCAATTCTTCCAAACTATGAAAGTTCGGATTGAACTTGGGTTCGGTTCTAAGTCTATGTCTAAATAGATGATAAATGGTGTGGGCCCCTTAATACTTCATGGTAGTTTCCTGGTCTTATGCTTTCTGGTTGGCCCCAACAACCCAGTTCAACACTGCCAGGTCATGTGAAGATTGGTGGACATTCTTAATTAGTGCGCAGAGCTGCAATGTTTGCAAAATCATTGTATTTAAACGCTTAATCCTGCCTCTGCTTTACTGCACGTCCTCTGGTCTTCCATTAATCTGATATCCAGAGGGATAAACAGAAACATACGGATTGGCTAAAAGAATCTCTTCTTTATTAATGGCTCAGATATTCTCATCTGTTGTCAAGTTAGCCAGTGTTTTTAAAAATGACTATAATGTCTTTAATTTATTTCTAAGGTGATAATCCTATCAAGCAATAATTAGGACATTTGGGTCAGCTCGAAAAAGCTTGCTATAATTATCATCTCAGTTAGAACAAAGGTCACGTCTATGTGCCATGATTGACTCTGTCACAGGTGTACAACATAGCACCTGGTCAACCATATTCCATGCTTCTTTCTTCATTTCATTTGGCTCCCTATCAGCCAGTAGCTCTTGTTTTCTTTAAACACACGTTCACAGCAGATACAATGACGCATTTAACAAGTGATCTGCAATCAGAGACTATAAACTAATTTCCGAGACCGAGATCCATCTAGTATATTGTAGGGGGTTGGTAAGAAACATACTGCAAAGTTAAAAGAATTAGCCTTCTGGCCTATCTCGCCCTAAAAGCCTTTCTTTCTTTTTAAGGCTCTGATAAATAGGGTGATAATCTTGGCTGCTAAAGAATGTTGGAAAATGACATTTTAAGTACTTACTTCCACCTCATTAGTCAGAACCTGCGCAAAGATGAGTGATGTCGGCTTGGAAATTGTGGATTAGGTTACATTCCGCTGCTACGGTGAACCAGCTGCTATCAATAGATTTACAGGACGGGATTGAAAAATTGCTTTGAAGTAAAAATACTTTTAAGAACACTGTGCTATTGCAGGACGTTTAGTCTACAATCTTAAAGGACACGTCCACCCCCAAAACTAAAATTTAACCTCATACTGGCTCCACTGTATAGTGCAAAAAAATCTTTACCTTACATCTCTGCTCCAAAAGGTCCTCAGCAGTGTCTGTGTAAAGTTAGGAAAGTGAAGAGTAGGAGCCTGTCTTCCTGGGTAAATGTTTCCACCTATTCTCTTCCCATGGGATGTACTAGGCATGCGCAGGGGAGCGATTACCCCCTCTATCCAGATCCATCTCCACCATCTTATGTTCTAGCATAAAACTATTTTAGTATATTGTAGCTCTCCCCCTCCTAACCCAACTGCATGGTTAGTTCGTAAAAAAAGATAAAATAATTTACTTACCAGCCCGGGATCCATTGGCTCTTTCAATAGCCAGCAGCCGCGCCTGTGATTGGCAGCCTCTCTGGCTGGTAAGTAAGTTTATTCTATCTATTTTTACGAACTAACCACGAAGTTATAGCAGGTTAATAAGCACTGTGGCTCTCTGTAAATGAGGCTGACAGAAATGGCTTTTACCTGTGGAAGAGAGATTTTCAACCTGTGGAACAATTCCTCTCATGCCCCCCTTAGATAGATTTGAGACACATAATAAGACAGATCAACCCTCCCCCAATCTGCAGCAAACTATTGCAGCCCCTGCTTAACTCCGCCTGTGCCAGTCCCTAAATTGACCTTAGCCATGCATTGGGGATGCCTGCAGTGGACCATACCATTGTGTGAAATGTAAAACAGTGAGTAGTAATTTAAGCTGCTTCATAGCTGGTTCTCATGCTAAAACATTAAACAGGTTGTCTGGTTGGTAAAAAATAAAAAATTTTTTTTTCAGATGAAAGAAAGAAAATGTTTGGGGGCTAATATTTATATTTTGTAAAAATGAATCACGCACTTGGCAGGCAGGTTAGTCTGTTGATCTTAGAGGAGGTCAGACTAGAAATGTGAAATTTCCCCAAATTCATTTATTTTTGTCATTTCCCCAGATTTGCTTGGTGAATATAAATCTCGTTTGCCCTGATTGGAAATGTTTTAAGAGATGGCTGAAGTTTTGCCTTAAACCTAAGTAAAAGGAGCAGACACTGAGCACTACATGTCTACCCATTATTCTTCCCTGTACTTAATATGAGAGATCGGTCTGGAATAATCTCCTACACATTGGTACTGTGTGTGCCCAGCCTATGCTAAAGCTAATCAATGTCATTAAGGTTTTTAGGAGAAATCATATCTAAACTTTATTGTCGCCTGAAAGGGAGATTTGGGTAACTATTGGTGCCTCTTTGATGACCTTTTTTGGTCTCGTTACCTAACATAAAGTAAAATAGATATTTTGTCATTGCTATTAAAACACGGTGGCCAGTCAGCTGTTCGTTTATACAGAACTGTTCAGTTAACAAAACATTTAATTGGTCCATTTCCAGCTGTGCATGAAGCCCTGTCTGTGCATGCGAATAAATAGGCATGCACACAAAATTGTCTGGTATAAAATCACTGCTGTGTGTAATATGCTATAAAATGCAAATGTAATATGTACAAAAAATATTTGTACCGTGGGCAGCACGGTGGCTCAGTGTTTAGCACTGATGCCTTGCGGCGCTGAGGTCCTGAGTTTGAATCCACCTTGGACACATCTGCAAGGAGTCTGTATGTTCTCCCTGTGCTTGCGTGGGTTCCTCCGGGCACTCCGGTTTCCCCACAATCATAAAGACATACTGATAGTTGTATGTGTCTATAAATGTGCTTAGATTGTAAGCTCTTTGGGACAGGGACTGATGTGAATGTATACATGTAATTGTAAGCGCTATGGAAGATGTTAGCGCTATATATAATCCATCAGAATAATAATAATAATTAATTCAAGAATGAGCAGGTTTATGGACAAATGTATCATAGCAAGCTGCAAAGCTTAATGGATTACAATAGGTACAAATTTTTTTTTAAAAGGTATGATAACCCCCAATGAAAGATTTAATCTAACCAAATTACCTGCAAAACCCACCAGGTTTTAACTTGGTTCGTAATATACCAAACTCGTGTCCTTGTCTCTCTGCAGCTGCTGACCCATAACTTTTACATGCACAGCAAGGGCCGAACCTGCAGAGGCATCAGTGATTGGCTAAGATGCAATGTTTCAGCCAATTACTGACAATTCTAATGGTAGGATGTAGCAATTGGTATTGGCGTGAGTATGGCCCCATTGCTGTGCTCCTAGCTGTGTGGCTGCAGCAGAAACATTAAAGTCAGATGCCTTTATGGATACATATGCCAGAATTCTATTCAGAACAAAGGGTACTAACATCTACGTGAATTATGAAGAAATAAAAATTCTAGAATATTTATCATTTTCATATTGGTAAAATTGGTCTTTAAGTAAATTTAATCATTAATTAATAAATCTGCATGTCTCTTTCTATTCCTTTAAATAATTAAAACTTAGTGGAAATGCAATGTACTATAGAAAGTGGCATTGTCGGAATTAAAAGCAGCATTTCCTAGGCCAAAAAATATCCATAATCCCCAGCTGACAATTTTGCAGTTATTAACAAAAAACAACATTTGTTAAAGTCTGGGAATATATTGTTTTTTAGATTCCTCAGGAGAAGATGAAAAAATATGGACTTCTCTCCATATCCATATTTAGATTTTACTTACATTATAGTTTATGGTCCAATCTTAAAAATCTAGACCCAAATTTGGGAATGGGTTTGTTAGTCTAAATCAAGTTTACATTTTGGTCAACATTTGTGAGGATCCTGGTTTAAATCCCTTCTGTCTAATACCCTGATATTGCACGAGGGGATGTGTTTTTTTATAAAATAAGTGTTTGTTTAGCCTTAAATATCCTGTAAATAAATTCTATCCTTATAAATGATGCTTTATTAATTCTAAATGATGCTTAGCTATCTCACATAGTTTATTAAAATGTGAATATTATAGGCAATACTGCACAGTGATGGTGATGTCACCGGCAATGGCTGGGGCTGCATATCTTATCTGCAGCTGTGTGAGCTCTCACAAAGCTCATAGAGCTTGCAGAGGAGGTGAGAACTGCAGGGGTAGTTTAAGGAGCTTCAAGGACCATGGGCACAGGGAGGTAAGTTTAATGATCTTGGCCTTTGGGCGGTGAGAAAAGTGGATATAGATTTTAGTGGTGGGCAGACAACCATAGCCAGACAAATAGCTGATAACAAGCATTTTTGATAGAGCTGAAGCTGCACAGGACCTTTGAGAGCATCCTCCCCTTCTACCAGCATCTAAAAGATATAGCCATGTCCAGAACAAGATCCATATCCATTGTAGTAACAATCCTGCTAATATGGTCCTGGTTACTATTCCTAAAAAAACCTTCCGGATAATAATCAAGTTGGTGAATCAATATGTTGGATTTCTTCTTATCTTCTGTGACACTTTAGGCTTTTCTTTTGTTTTTCTTTAATTTGTCAGATTTCAAAACTCTTTTCTAACGCCAGGATTCCAAACCATGGAATGCAAACATTCCACGGGCAGGGTTTATGTACATTTTTATATGAAAATGGTCATGTTTTCACAATACAAATATTTGGGTTTTGGTTGTGATACAGAACCACACAGTAGAATTGTAAAAAACATTTTCCCATGGAAATACCACTGGATTCCCCGCGGAATACTTTAAAGTGACAGTCATCGCAAAATAACTGGCATGATGGTAAAGTCTGAGAAATGTATTTACTTTCCCAGATTCCCAAAGAAATTTCTGTTATGTAATCACTGTGTTAGACATGTGTATCATTTGCTACATTATTTTTTCCTTATGAACCTAATACTACGAAAATAAAGGCCAGGATCCTGAAACCAATATTTCTTTTCTGTATGACCATGTTTAGGCGGTCAACATGGAGTGCTCTGCTCTCATTTTAAAGTAACAATAAGGCCTAATGTGAATGTAAACATGTATTTGTAAAGCAAAGAAGATGTTGGCGCTATATAAACCCAAATAATAATAATAATCTCGTGGGATCCATGAAGATTGCCCATCAAACAATATAATGTTCTAACCAGTTAGAACCATTTCCTTTCTGAATAACATGTTCACACTTACACACAACAGGCGTTTCCTTACAAGCTGTTACTACTGGAACCCCTCCCTTGGCAAGGGAATTGTTTCATTTTATTTTTTACAAATTTATCTAAAATTTATCTGAAATTTGCTAATATGTGAGATCTGGATATTCCCTCTTCATGAAGGTTATTTGGTTTTAGTTAAATTTCTTCATTTATTGGTTGATTTTATTTTATTGTATACAATGGTTTCCCTGAATGATGAGGATTTATGTTGTTGCACTAGAAGTAGATAGATAAGAATATGGTGGATTTCTGTATGTTGATGGATTAATCCAAGTGGCAATGGTCTTGCTTTATGGAAAGGTCCCAAGTTGTGTTGTATTTTGGGAGGGGTTTCTTCATTCCTAAAGCCGCCCCCCCCCCATAAACGAGATTGTAATTTTGATAAATTCGATTGGATTGCTCAAAATACTGCTTTCATGATCAACCTATTGAAAAATGAACATCAGGCCAGGTTGAAAAAAATTTCCTCCATCCAATCTTCAGCCACAATGTTGGAGGTTTCGAGTGTTTTTTTCGATAAGATTTCCAAGTGCTGCACTTGGTTTGCAATCTGATCGGGGAGACAACTTCCCATGTATGGCCAGCTTAAGGAAATAGCAAATAAAAGGAAAATAAATCTCCCTGCATTGATGTTTTAAAAGAATCTTATCTTCGTTTTGTGTGCATGACCTCACAAAGGGGTGAAAGTGACATCACTAGATACCTTATTCCTCCCCATGAATTGTTCCACAGAAGCTGAAACAAGAGGGATCTGATCTGCACCTGCTCAGGATGGTGGGACCTCTTTGGGTGGTGTGTGTACATCATTTAATGGCAAGCATTAAGTTTAAGTACGTCTTGTGAAGTATTCATGTTCATTTAAATTATATCCCATTGACATCTCTGGGCCCAAAAAACACTTAAATAAAGAAAAGCCTTAAAAAGGCAAACTCCCCCACAATACATTGTAAAATGTTACAAAAAGCCTATACAAGCAGTGATGCATCTCTTGCGCACAATGCAGCAGTCATTGTTCTTCCATTATAGCTAAGAAATGTATCATCCAGGAAAGTTATTAAACTTTGGATTCTTGTAGCAGAATTGTTAAACCCAAATTATTAATTTATAAAAATAAAAAACAATAAAGCTCTTTCGATCCTGAGACCAACCCTGCTCCTGGCTCCAAGTAATGGATTAAACTTAATTGTTATATTTTAGCGGAAAGTTCAAAGACACTTGGTGGGTTATTTCTAATCATAAATTATATCAGAAAGGGGTAAATCTTATGACATAAAGTAAAGAGATTCCTCAGTACAGATGCAGCCTGGGACTGAAACGGAAATCCCGATCCGAAGTTCCTTTCGGATCCTTCGGAACGAATCAAAGCTTTCGGATTGTGGAAACGATCCTTATTTTCGGTAAACCTCTAAAGTAGGGAGCTACATTCAAAGTGTTACTGGATATTACTAGACTACTTTCAAACCTTTTGAAAGTTTGTGCCTCGTTATGGGGTAACCCTCGAAAGTCTACATGCGGTGCTACATTCAAGGGTTACCGGAAGCTTTGTAAGGTTACTAAAGTAGCCTCAATATACATGCTGAAGCTCCTAAATAGCTTGCGAAATCGATTTCCATTTGCCAGGTGCCTCAGCCATCTACATTAAGTTACCAATGCTTTATTTATACTTTTCGGAATTTTTTGATTTTTTCCCCATTCCAAAAATGGAAAACAGAATGAAACTCGCCAGTTTCAAACATCTCAAATCATAAATTTGTATTCATAATAAGGTTGTGTTTCAACATGTGTGTTGGGGGATCAAATACAACCAAATGGCCTTTCACGGAAGATCACAACATTTTTTGACCACGCCCACTTTGCTAAGGTTACACACTTTAAGTTACCCATTTTTAAGTCCTCACCCCTGGGTACACTTTCTAAGTCAAGTTATACTTACCCAAATTTTCCTTTGTTCCTAATGAACTGGAGGGCTGACTTATACAGGCTAATGAAATGAAGTGATGACTAACAGCAGCTAACAAACTGGAGGGCTGGCTAACCCTGAATAATAAACTGAGGGGCTGACTTACACTGGCTAATAAACTGGAGGGCTGACAACACTGGCTAATGACCTGGAGGTTGAGGACACTGGCTAATGAACTGGAGAGCTGAGGACACTGGCTAATGAACTGGACAGCTGACTGGTAAATGATCTGAAGAAGCAGCAGTTTCCTATTCCTTGCCTATGTTAGAGTTAGAGGTGTGCGCTGTGCCTGTCAAGCATGTAACTTACTAATACTATGATATGTGGCAGCCAACATTTTTAATTGGAAACCAGCCCTGGGGGCATTTGCCCCTCAGCCTACTGGGCAGTCCTCCCTGTGGGTGAGGGTCCCCTACCTACAGCAGATTTTTTTTTAAAAAGAGGTGGGCTTGCCCTTTAAGATAACAATTTGTTTCCACATTTTCTTGTGATATCCTAATTGGAAAAGGCAGCATTATTTTCTTTATACAAATATAAAATCAGTAGAAATATATTCTGCTCTATTCTATTGATGGTTGCAAGGCAGCAATGATGGACAGCACGGTGGCTCAGTGGTTAGCACTGATTCTTGCAGAGCTGAAGTCCGAGTTCGAATCCACCCTTGGACAATCTGCAAGGAGTTTGTGTTCTTCTCCGTGCTCCGTGGGTTTCTTCCCAGGCACTCCGGTTTCTCCCAACAATCATAAAGACATACTGATAGTTTGTATGTGTGCAAAAGTGATTATATTGTAAGGGCAGGTGATGTGAATGTATACATAATTGTAAGCGCTGCGGAAGATGTTGCGCTATATAAATCCACAATAATAATAATAATATTAAAAAATTTTCCTAGTAAGAACATTTTTTATGCATTAAATTAAATTTTCTCATTTTCTACTCATTCCATCAGTATAGTCATTATCATTACTGTGATTATTTTATCATGTGTTGTTGACATGGGAAATGTAGCGTTTCTTCCAATTACCAGGACTATCAAACCAAAGATATATTTTATTATTCATTTTCTTTTTGGAACACACAATGATTAATTCCAGACTCAGCTTTTTGGCGTAATATTAAAGAAAAATTTTACAAGCATGAAAAGGAAAAAAAAATCTTTCTGTATTTACTTTTAAAGGGCATGTACACCCTTAAACCCCCCCAAAAAAACAACTGGTGACTGGTCAGTTATTTGCCCGCAACCCCAACAGCTATTTTCCCCAGTTTATTACATGCACTTGTAAGCAGATAGTTTACTGAGAAGTTCTTTCCATTCTGACAAAAGTACTAGTCTCCTCTCTTGGTTCACAGAGCTTTGTATAAGCTTGAACATGTGCAGAGGAGGCAGCAGGCGAATCAGCAATCAATCATTGGCTGTGATGTCAGCAGTATACAGCCTTGATTGACTGCATGAGGGAAGGGCCAAATACTCTGACAGAATAAGGCAATTATTATCCTTAAGGGTCAAGTACTCACTCAAACAACTTTACATTATCTGAAAACTACATTTTAAGAGAATTAAAATGGTGGTACTCACATATTATCTGTGCTTGCTTGTTATTAATTTATTAATGTTTAGTGAGTGCTCCTAGTGCCCCCACCCTCCCTTACTCACTGCCTTCTTGCAGTTTCTGCGACACTAATAAGTTCTGCATAGCCTCATATGGACCCTGCTCTGCTTACACATCTCCCTCCCCCTGCCTTCTTTTCTCTGAGATTCTCATAATGGTTGCAGAAAGTGTGCTGTCAGACAGCTAAAGACCCTAGTAAGAGGTCATTAATGGGTCACATATTACAATCTCTGCTCCTGAGTGACAGGTCTGTCCCTGTAAATGCTGTGATTAAAATTATGATTTCTCAGGATCTACAGCCCAGATTTAAAATCTGAAAAAGTTTTGAATCGTGGAATCTTGAAGCAATGGGATTCTATTTTAGAATATAGATACCCTTTAAATAACTGTTTGAAATGCACCTAATAAATTGAATCAAATGTATTCAAACATAATTTGTAAAACCCAGAATATGGAACTTTGTATGTTAATTACGATTTTCCCTTATACAAATGTTCCAGAAGCATATCCCCAATATTATAAGAGGCTTGATAATAGGGTAAAGGGAAAAGCTTAAAGTCAGGTGTGTTGGGAACGTAAAATTGAGAGAGAGAGTTTTAATTACCCCTTACTGGAAACTATCATTCTTCCCAAAATATCATTGTACCATTTTTTTGTAGATCTGTCCTCTATTTCTTAGATATCTTTAGAACCATCTTACATTTCACTACCAATCAGTGCCTTTTAATCAAATCCCTTCTGCTGTGTGTAGTTTTTCTGTAACTGAAATAGTGGCAGTTAGAATGTGTGAATTGCATGGTTTGAAATTCCCTCTCCAATGCTGACTCATAGTCATTACTGAGCATGCTTGACTTCTCAAGTCGAGTCAGATGGAAGGAAAAGTTGTTAGAGTGGGAGGGGAATAACAAGGCTGCGCAAAACAATTACTGGATTGAAGGCTTGCAACAAAACACACATCTCAAGGGCTACTTGCATGAATTTATTTATGATTAACATGAGGCAAAGTCATTTATACAGTACAGTCACCCTTTAAGTATTCTAGACTAATATAAACACAAATTCCTAAAACACTGTAATGCTTTTAGGGTTTTCAGTTCCTGTCACAATATTATTATTATTGGTTTTGGGCCTTGAATGTGCAACAGTCTCACTGTCATCCTTATAATGTGTAGCATTAGTCCTGTATACAAAAGGACCATATATTTATTATAGTTATTATAAAACATGTTAGATTGCTTCCTATGTGTGCAATTTCTCATATACTGTATGACTGTCTATGCACAGTTTATATATGTAGTATTTATATGTTGTATATGTAGTAAAGTGATAATTGTAGGAATGTAAAAATATAAAAAACAATTAATTAGAAACCCTGGTATCAATGGAGATAAAGGCTTCACATTTGCAGCCAAGTAATTAAATACTACAGTGAAGAAATGCAGTTTAGTAGTATGTCTACCCCATTTTAAATGTATACTTACCCTTCCCACTCACCTTATATATAACTACTTACCAAGTACCAGTATCTCCTTTACCTGCTGTCTCCACATGTAGCACCTGTACTTCTTCCAATGCCAGTTTCTTCATGATTGCAGATCACCAGCCAATTACGTACCTTAGAGCTGTAAATTGATGCACCTCCATTGGAGCTGTTTGAGCTCTTTAAGGCTGGGTACACACGAGCACGCCGAAAGTTCGAACCACGATTGAACAATCCCATAGGGACTAGGATTACGACATGTCTGATCGTCCGTTCCTCCGATCCGCATAAGTGCCACAAATCGTCGGTCACCGAAAATATCTGCTGGTGTGTACCCAGCCTAGAATAAGAGGAGTGGAGAGACCCTCGCTGGCTGAAAGAGGTAGGTATAAGGATCTTCAAGCACCGCAGGGGGTAGGCTGTGTACACAGGGGCATACTTTGCAGGGGCCCGGGGCACCCATGTGAGATTGAGGGCTGGTCCCTGAACACCCTGCCTCACACAATCTTGCACTGACAGCCATTTTTAAATAGCTGACCGTGCGTATCGGGCGACACACGGTACGATAGTATCGGCTCCCTTGACTAAAGAAAGTAAATTTTCCATCTTTCCCAACCGACCGTAGTGGCGTAAAAAAGCCCACACACATGAGCGATATTATTGTTCGTATGTATGGCCACCTTATACCTAAAGGGGAATCTATACTCTAAAAAAATAACATTTTCAAAAATTCAGAAATTGTAATATGTGACCCATTAATGACCTCATACTAGGATCATGTCTGCCTGCCTGCCACACACTTTCTTCAACAATTAAGAGAATCAGCAGAGAAAGAAGGCAGGGGAGGGGGAGGAGATTGTAAGCAGAGCAGGGTCCTGGGAGGCTGGTGCAGAACTTATAAGAGTCACAGACACTACAAGAAGGCAGTGAGTAAAGGAGGGTGGGGGCAATAGGGGCACTCACTTACATTAATTTTAAAGGCATGTCCACCCACAAAAACTATAATCCCCCACTAATGACCCCACCATGTAGTGTAGTAAAATCCTTACCTCACATGCCAGCTCATAAGGTTCTCCTGTAGTCCCCCCAAAGTCCCAAAATGCCCACCAGCAGGATAGCAGAGTCCATAGGACTCTGCCTCCTATCTTGCCTCCGGAGAAGTTTGGCATGTGTACTGCAGCCCTTCTCCCCCTCCCTCTCCCTCCCTCTCACTGCCTTGTTTTCTATCCCTCCCCCTACCATAAAACCCTTGCCATATAAAATAGAATAACTTTCCCCAGCCCAACCACAAAAAAATAATTTTAAGAAAGTCCCCAGAACTCTACTTCCTTCCCTCTCTCCCCCGGGATTCTGAGAAGCCGGCAGCCGCGTCCGTGATTGGCTGCCTCTCAGCCAATCACGGACGCGGCTGCCGGTCCAGCCCCCTGTTTGCAGTGTCTTCAAGCAGAAAGCCACAGGCGGGCGTCGGAGGAGAGAGGGAAGGTAGTTAACATCTGGTCACTTTCTTAAATTTATTTTTATAGCGGTTGGGGCTGGGGGACTGTATTCTATTATAGGGCAAAAGTGATAATAAGGGTGGACATGCCCTTTAATAACAAAGCAAGCACAGATAAATATGTGAGTACTACCATTTCTTCTCTCACATTGTAGTTTAGATAATGTAAGTTTGTTTGAGTGAGTATAGTGAACCGATTAAGTATAATGATCTCAGTATTTGGGGTGGGAAGGCTGGGGTAGGTAAGGTAAGAATAGAGATAAATGGTGGGGGGGGGGAAATGCACTTTATAAACACAGAGAAAGTCAATAAAGGCGATTAAGCAGAGGAGGTCAGCTCAGAATTAACTTTTGGTATATGTTGTGTTTCCTTTAATTGTCTGCCTTGTTATATCTGTTGTATTCAATTAGACAACTGGACTGAAATGATCTTGAAGACGTTTCGCTAGTCATCCGACTGCTTTCTCAATTCAGAATGACTTGTACAAGAATCTGTGGGCAATTATGTACCCTGGAAAATCCCAATTAGCATATCACAGCCAGGTGTAGGGTGTGATTAGATAGGGCTAAGAGGTGTTAGGAACGCCCAGAGTAAGGTGGTTAAAACAGCATTGTACATGGCAGACAGTTGGTGTCGAACCCCCCACCTCTATTTAGGCTTGGTTTCTTTATTTTCACATAAATGGCCTCCTTAACACCTCTCTTGAAACCAGTCACGTTCCTTCGCCCAGTATGTTAACATTACAATCTCAAAGGTATGTCCTTTATCCTTAAGATGCAGATACACGGCTGAGTCCTGACCGAGGAATTGGCTCTTCTGTGCTGGGCCATACGTTGATGCAGTTGCTGTTGGTCTCCCCCACATACAAATCAGAGCATTCTTCACTGCACTGCATATATGATGTCGCTTTTCTGTTTTTAGGGTATTGGGTCTTTCGGATTGTACCAATTGCTGCCTCAGTGTGTTGTTCGGTTTAAAGCAGACAGGGATACGATGTTTTTGAAAATTCTTCTAATTTCGGAGACCCCTGCATACTATGGGATGACCATGTTCTTCCTCCTGTCTTGCTTTTCCCTCACTGTTGGTATTCGTGTTCTTTTCTTTCCTTCTACTTTTTTGACAAAGGCCCAAGTCTGGATATCCACCAAGTTTTAAGGGGCTCCTCTGAGATGTTTCATTTCTTTAGCCTCGCCTCTGTGCTAGTGGGGATGTTCTTAGCTCTGTGTTGCAGGGTTCTGATGACCCCCAGCTGTGATCTAAAGGGTGGTGGGAGTCAAACATCAAATACTGATCTTGTGTTGGTTTTCTGTAAACCTCTATTCCAGTTTACCATTTCTTAACTTTACCAAGCAGTCCAGAAAAAGCCAGTTTGTGTTTTGTACCTCTTCCCTTGTGAATTTAATGTTTTGGTCCACCGCATTAATGTGTTCTGTGAAAGCTTGTACTTCCTTCTGGTGGATTTAACCCAGGTGTCATCCACATATCTGAACCAGTGCTGGGTGCTATGCCCTAAAGGTATTTAAGCGCCTGTGTTTCTACCTCCTCCATGTAAAGGTTGGCCACAATAGGTGAAACTGGAGATCCCATAGCACATCAGTGTTTTGCTTATAGAACTTATCCCTGTATTTGAAATAGGTGGTATTCAGGCACAAGTCCAACAAGGAACACACCTTTCTGGGTTGAGATCAGTTCTGCTGGTAAGAGTGGCGTCTTGGCCTAGCCGTTTTCTCACCATCAACAGCCTCCTGGTGGGTATACAAGTGAAGAGAGATGTCACATCATAGGACACCATAGTTTTCTTCTACACCGAGTACTATATCTTCAATCTGTGTTGGTGAAATCCTGAGGTTCTGGATGTGATGCTTAGAAACTTCCACCAAGGTCTAAGATGTTAGCTAGATATTTTGCCACCTTGTATGTTAGAGTTGATGCTGCTGACATAGGTCTTAGTGGGCCCCTTCATTATGTATCTTTGGGAGTCCATATATGCATGGACTGTCTGCCATGTACAATGCTTTTTAAACACCTTACTCTGGGTCGTCCTATAACACCTCTTAGCCACTATCTAATCACACCCTTAACACCTGGCTGTGATATGCTAATTGGGATTTTCCAGGGGTACATAATTGCCACAGATTCTTGTACAGTCATTCTGATTGAGAAAGCCAGTCGGATGACTAGCGAAACGTCTCAAGAACTACATTTCAAGTCAGTTGTATCTAATTGAATACAAGAGATATCCATGACCTGGAGAATGAGAACCTTCGCAACCTGCCTTGTTATGTAATAAACTCTTATCTGCCCCTTCATCTCTCTGACTTCATGATTACAATTTCTGGGAGTAGACAGTATCAGGGAACCACCTCTCATTGTGTGTTTGGAAATTGCTAAACAAAAAATAAATACATCTTATCTAAGTGTAATTCCAACTTTGATGTTTGTTACAACATGGTAAACTCCAATATATAAAATCCCTGTCCCCTAACAAGCAAGTAATGAAATATCCTAAGGGACAGCAGGAGAGAGGGGGGTTGTTTTTTGTGGGTGGTTGATAAAAAGGTCAGAGCATTAAAAAAAAACAATCAGGGTTTATTCAATAAAAGTTCTTATCGTTTAAATGGTGCTAATTTTGCCCCAACCAATCAGATCTAGCTTTCAAATGTTAAATAACATCTGATTGGTTGGGGCAAAATTATCACCATTTTAAACGGATAAGAACTTTTATTGAATCTCTCCGATTGTTTCCTCCCATTTGAGTAGTGGCATTCAGTACCAAAAAATCTCTTTGTTTAAAAAAAAACAATCAGTTAGATTTCACACCCTTTGCTATGCTTTGCTGTGGTCAGTAGCAAGCTTCCATCTTCTGAATATGTCTCTGTTCTAAATTTTGGATATCATAGGAAGTTTTATAGAAAGCAAGTTACAGCTTATTATTATATGCCTGCTGCTAGAAGTTTAAATCTGTATTTACTTTTCTCTTTAATGAAAAAATTACTTAAACGGTCTTTTTGCACTTATTCTTCCCAGAGGGCCACATTTAAAAAAGCTGCAGTCTCACAAATTTTCTATAGGACAGGTTATTGTAAACATATGATTGCGGTAGTAAAATACCGCAATGGTATTGAATAGGAAATAGATTATGATTGCGAACGTAAATTTCCGACTGCTAAGTAGATTTAAGAACATCAGAAATTTACTATTGTGCAACTATCGCAAAATAGCAATACAGCGACTTTACAATATGGCCCAGAGATTTTCATATGGGACCTTCTGATAACATTTTTACGCCACTGATAACATGTTTAAACACCGAAGACGCCACCTCCAACACGGACCTAGGATGCATGGTCAACCTTACCCCAACTGTTGCTGTTGTTTATCCGAAAGCTGACTCACTTACACCAAAGGCTCGTACACATGTGCGGTCGGAGTGCTGACCCGTGACGCACGTGTGTACGAACGGCCTTAGGATTAGGTTAATTGAGTACTGAGGTCAATTATATATAGATATAACTACTGTGGGCCCTGGACATTATCATGGTATGTCTTCACATTAGCTGGAAGGTCTCTGGAGAAGACTTAATATTTTTATATACCATCAATATGACAATATAAAATTCATGTGGTCATGTGTATAATATATCTATTTATGTGGTCATCCATATAATATAATATTTCATGTGGTCATCCAGTATAATATAATATTCATGTGGTCATCCCTATTGGTCCTAATTTTTAGATTATGTATCATCGTACTATTAGGATAAGGCTACAACTCCCAGCTTCCTTGGCTGCTACTGCATTGGGTATCATAGTTTTGTCACCCTTATGGACGATAGCCCTCGATTTATATCTATTGGAATCTGCAGAACGAATCTAAAAACCTAAACCATATTTTTCACAAAGGAATAAATAGATAAAAATACAGGTTCTTTAAACCACATTTGTTATTTGTTTTGTAACCGCTATTGATAATGAAAATCATGCATTTTTCCCCGGCATATTTATGGTATCTGCCTTGGGAATCTGCCTTTGATGTGCTTAAGTCATTTATTTAGCATGCTTTTCCCCAATTAGGACAATAAACAAGTGTTAACCCATAAAACTGCAGCCCAGGAAATTCTCTATAAACACAGAGCCAGAGGGAACGCGCCCACCATATACATTCATTTCCTGGCATGCCAGTCTATGGATACATCTCTCTAATAATGTGCCCAGAATCAGTGTTGATTTATATGCTAAGGAAATGTTTCCCTCAACTCTGGAGAAAATAAATAAGGTTTTAACCCTTATACTTTCTCTGTCATGAGAATGAGAACTTGTGCTTTACATTCTACCTACCTAGAGAAATCTTTAATGTCATGGTGGAATGTTGAAGACTGTAGCCCCAAAAGACTTACAGGGTGATGCAATACGCAAGCCCTCGTCTCTTACTTTCCCGAGATCCACAATGTAATAACCCCTTTTGCGAGATTTATGCATCGCGCTCAGGTAAGACGCCTCCAATTCAGAGACATCAGTTACGTGTTCAAAGTAGCGCAAAACTTAACTTAGCCAGTTAAAGGGGAGCACTAATGCCTTATATCTCCCTATCTTATTTATTTCTTAGTGACGTCTGTCTATAGGTGTTTCCTTGCCAAAACCAGAAGCCTGCACTACACTGAGATGGCTCAAAGCTTAAATTGTGGTGGCAGGGCTATCATGGATGTTACCCAGAAGACACATTGTGAACTAGTATGGTGGATTTCAATAAACACATTCATTGGAGTTTGACTACCTCTCTTTTTTGTTGTTACACTGATTGTGGCCGCCAATATTGCATTGCCTCTAAGTAATTAAGGGGACTTTGAACCTAATGGCAGCCAAGAGAGATTTGTATTGACACCTTAGTCCATTAAACCATATGTAGGCAACTATTTATAATAAACAATTTGATTTTCTTTCCATGTTGGCTTTTACTGTTAATCACCACATCCTTTATTAGATTAAATGTACAGGTGGTCGAATAAAGGAATCCACCTGGCTAAACTATTCACAATATCTAATGCTAGATACACACAGGTTGATATTCAGTTCACAAGATCACCATGGCCAGATTTCCCATAAGGCCACATAGGCCATGGCCTAGAGAACTATAAGGAGCAGCAAAGCTGAAGTTCTCCATTTGTACTAACATAAATTGCTTACTGCAGTAAAACGCAGATAGACAATGTGTCCATTAAATTTATCTCCTAAATCTGGGCAGCCAGCCAAGGGGTAAAATGTACAATTGGTAAAGGCTTAAATGTTACACTGTAACCTCCAAATGTACAGAGAGGGAAGCAGTGAATGGACCTGCCTTGTCTCTCACTGATAGTAACTAATCTTCCAACTGATTACTCTTCACTCCTAATGTAGGGAGAAGGAAAGCAGTGAAGGGACCTCCTTGTCTTGCTGATAGTAACTAATCTTCCAACTGGTTACACCGTCACCTCCTAATGTACAGAGAAGGAAAGCAATGAATGGACCTGCCTTGGTATCTCTGATATAACTAATCTTGCCAACTGGTTACAACCGTCACCTCCTAATGTAGAGAGAAGGAAAGCAGTGAATGGTACCTGCCTTGTATCTCCCACTCAAGTAACTAACTCTTCCAATGGTTACACTGTCACCTCCTAATGTAGGGAGAAGGAAAGCAGTGATGGACCTGCCTTGTATCTCACTTAATAGTAACTAATCTTCCAACTGGTTGCACTGTGACCTCCTAATGTACAGAGAAGGAAAGCAGCGAATAGACCTGCCTTGTATCTCACAGATAGTAGCTAATCTTCCGACTGTGCACTGTCACCCTCAATGTACAGAGGAAGGAAAGCGTGAATGGACCTGCCTTGTATCTCACTGATAGTAACTATCTTTCAACTAGTTACACCGCCACCTCCTAATGTAGAAAGAAATAAAGCAGTGAATGGACCTGCATTGTACCTCAATGATAGTAACTAATCTTCCAACTGGTTACACGTCACCTCCTAATGTAGGGAGAAGGAAAACCAGTGAATGGACCTGCCTTGTATCTCACTGACAGTAACTATTCTTCCAACTGGTTACACTGTCACCTTCTAATGTAGGTAGAAAGAAAGCAGTCAGTGACCTGCCTTGTATCTCACTGATAGTAACTAATCTGCAACTGGTTACACTGTCACCTCCTAATGTACAGAGAAGAAAAGCAGTGAATGGACCCGCCGTGTACCTCACTGATAGTAACTAATCTCCAACTGGTTGCACTGTCACCTCCTAATGTACAGAGAAGGAAAGCAGTGAATGGACCTGCCTTGTATCTCACTGATAGTAACTAATCTTCCATGGTTTACATTGTCACCCCTAATGAGGAGAAGGAAGCAGTGAATGGACCTCGCTTGTATCTCGCTGATAGTAAACAATCTTCCAACTTGTTACAGACTGTCACCTCTAATATAGGTAGAAGGAAAGCAGTGAGTGGAACCTGCCTTGTATCTCACTGCTAGTAACTAATCTTCCAATGGTTACACTGTCACCTCCTAATGTAGAAAAGGAAGAAAGCAGTGAATGGACCTGCCTTTGTACCTCAATGATAGTAACTAATTTTCCAACTGGTTTACACTGTCACCTCTCTAATGTAGGAAGAAGGAACCAGTGATGGGCCCTGCCTTGTATCTCACTGATAGTAACTAATCTCTTACTAGTTCACTGTCACCTCCTAATGTGGGAGAAGGAGCAGTGAATGGACTTGCCTGTGTATCTCACGACAGTAACTAATCTCCAACTGTTACACTTTCAACCTGCTAATGTAGGTAGAAAGAAAGCGGTGAGTGGACCTGTATGTATCTTATGATAGTAACTAATCTGCCAACTGGTTACACTGTCACCCTCCAATGTACAGAGAAGGAAAGCAGTGAATACCGGCCTTGTATCTCACTGATAGTAACTACTCTTCCAACTGGTTACACTGTCACCTCCCATGTAGGGAAGGAGGAAAGCAGTGAATGGACCCGCCTTGTACCTCACTGATAGTAACTATCTTTCAACTGGTTGCACTGTGACCTCCTAATGTACAGAGAAGGAAAAACATGAGTGGATCTGCCTTGTATCTCACTGAGTAGTAACTATCTTCCAACTGGTTACATTGTCACCCACCTAATGTAGGGAGAAGGAAAGCAGTGTAATGGACCTGCCTTGTATCTCGCTGATAGTAAACAATCTCCAATGGTTACACTGTCACCTCCTAATATAGGTAGAAGGAAAGCAGTGATGGACCTGCCTTGTATCTATGCTAGTAACTAATTCTTCCAACTGGTTACACTGTCACCTCCTAATGTAGGGAGAAGGAACCAGTAAAATGGACCTGACTTGTATCTCACTGAAGTAACTAATCTCTTAACTAGTACACTGTCACCTCCTAAGTAGAAAAGGAAGAAAGCAGTGAATGGACCTGCCTTGTACCTCAATGATAGTAACTATCTTCCAACTGGTTACACTGTCACCTCCATGTAGGGAGAAGGAAACCAGTGACTGGGCCTGCCTTGTATCTCACTGATAGTAACTAATCTCTACTAGTTACACTGTCACCAACTCATGTAGGAGAAGGAAAGCAGTGAATGGACTTGCCTTGTACTCACTGACCAGTAACTATCTCTCAACTGGTACACTTTCACCTGCTAATGTAGGTAGAAAGAAAGCGGTGAGT
>JAACNH010004383.1:0-24336 GCA_019447015.1 Hymenochirus boettgeri | reverse complement strand
AATGTAATAATTATAATGTTTACTATACTACATCAATGTAATAATTATAATGTTTACTATACTACATCAATGTAATACATTTGTTTTAGTAAAACCATGAAACAGTATCGGTAAGATTTCTCCTCGTAATCGCAACTTTTGGTTCCATGTTGTTTGCGGGGGATACGAGTGCTCTGTACTACAACCCCAGTTTGAAACATCTGAAGGTACACAGGTTTGAAATTCCCTGGAAAAGGATGTTTCATCATTTGCCTTTATTTTAATATGTCTCCTATTATTCAGTGTTAAAGCCCATTATGGCTTAAAGGGCATCTCCACCAGGATTTTAACTTTCTTTTTTCCAGTTTAACTGAAGGACAGGAGGTAAATGCGCTATGCCTCACCTCCTGTCCTTCAGTAAAACTTGCAGGCTCCAGTGCCGGCTTCACTGACAGTCTCCGTCGCGTCCATTCTCCTTTGCACTCTGTGCGCACGCACACACAATGCAAAGGACTGTGGATCCGTCAGGGAATGTCAGTGTAGTCGGAGGCTGTCAGCAGAGCTGGAGCAATACGCGGTAAGTTTCTTCTGCTCTTCTGTAAGTTTTACTGAAGGACAGGAGGTAAGACATATCGCATTTACCTCTTGTCCTTCAGTTAAACTAAAAAAAAGAAAGTTAAAATCCTGGTGGAGATGCCCTTTAAAGTACACACATGTAGCCAAATTTTGGGTGAAAATGGCTACTGAACAACTGCTTTGGCAGATATTGTAATTTGTTTGGCTCTCCCTCTCATTGTTTAGATCCATCCTGCCAGATCACTGAACAACGTTGAGGGGCCACAGGTGGTCTCCTTCCTTCTCCATTGATCGAAACAGACTGCACCAAGTCCCATTACCTGACGGGTTTCATACCCATGTGGTACTTAATCATAGGTTACCACATGGGTAAGAAAACGCGTCAGGTAATGGGACTTGGTGTGTTCCTGTTATACTAATATGTTCGATTAAATAAAGTAAATTTGATTTTACTTACCTGGAGTGCCGGTTTCTTCCATCGGTGTGCACGCCCGATTGTTTGTGGTGTGGATATTTGATACGTAGCCGAAGCGACGGGCTTGGGGCTTGCTGCACCCGAGCCACCTCCTGAGCTGGGGGAGTGTCTACATGCTACCTTTTACTGTGTCTAAAGTTGATAACAACAGCCGAGGCTTGAACAAGATTGATTTTACTCAGCGACAGGTCTGGGGTATTAGCACCCGGACCAGCTTCATTCATGTGTGAGTTGTATGTTTAAAACTGCACATTTACCTAACCTTTTTCATCTTTCACTGATGGATACACTGATGGTTTACACAGACACATTCGTGCCTATTTGTATTTATCATGTGTGTACAAATTATTTTAAGCCCAGCAACCACTTTAAGGTTTGCTCTGTTCTGCTGGGTCCTAAATTTTACCCTTTTTTACCTTAGTAACTTTTTACCTTCTTAGGAGGTGTATTTCTCAAACTTTGTCTTTATATCAGTGCCTGCCTTTTATGAGATAAAAGTCCCTGCTGGTCTTTCGCTTTTACTAAGGTAAAAAATATGTTAAAAGTTAGGACCCAGCAGAATAAAGCAAACCGTCAAGTGGTTGCTGGGCTTAAAATAATTTGGCCAAGTTATTGAACTAATTGCTTTAATTTATCCAGAGAGAACAGCAGGCTTTTTAAATCGCAATACAATGGTAAAGTAAAATATAAGCAATGTAATTGGCTGTGGACACTGAGTTCAGAGAAGGATTAATATTAATGTTTTGAATTCTGTAGCCCATCCCCTGAAGATGGACAGATCACATTCGATGTGGAGATGCACACAAGCAAAGACAGCTTCCAGGTAAATATGTTTGTACTTTAGCACTAAGGCTTCTTTCACATGAACGTCTGTTCGTCACTGGGATTGCGTTGTTACTATCGGTTTCTGAGTATTGTTGCTAGGAAAATGCTGCATGCGCCACGTTCCTAGCGATAAAACACCTGGAACCGCTTGTAAACGCAGCCAGAAGGACTAACGCTCATTCTTGTGAAAGTAGCCTAAATGTTATGAACTACTCCTGACCTTCCACTTTCTGATGGTCTCTGATGTGTTCACATAGGTTATAATTTCCTCTGCAATTTAAATTATATATTCATAATTAGGTTCTGTATATATAGTAGGAGACTTAGATTGGGACAGGGCCTGATGTCAATGGATACAATCATTTTTAGTGCTTTGTAGTAAGTTAAATGCTGTATAAGGACATAAATACATTACAAGGGGTTTTCAAAATGTAATTGGTCACAGTTTTCAGCATTTAGTGGGTGTGCCTTTGCTTTTTTGCCGTCATTAAGTTATGTAATCGGAACAGGCCAGCTGATAACTTTTAACATCTTAGCTGGCATATAACAATTAGTTATTTTCCAAAAAAAAATAATTTGCTAATGATTAACTATTGGCAATGACTACAAAATAAATTCTTATCAACACAATTGTTAAAATAATGCTCAAGCCATTACATAAATTAGTGTAATTTTTACTGATTTTAGTCTGTATAAATGCTTCACCTCTTAGCTTCAAGGCTGAAGGAAAATTAACTATATAGTAGATAAATTGATGTCTAATGAATGCGAGTCATGCCAGGTATTACTGAAGCTTTTTCTGGAAACCTGTTATTAAAAATGTGAGCCTCCAAAAAGCCGCTGGCTATGTGCTGACCTGTATTACTGCAGAAGAACTAGCTTAGCAACGCCTACATAATTATCATTGACTTCTTCTGAAGGCACCTGCAATGAGGCACTTTAAGGGAAGTCTATGATCTACATGATGTGTAATGCCTCAAATGGAAAGAGCCAGGGGACAATAGATGTTTGTACATGTGTACGTGATAGATTTAATGAAGGTGTGAAACCTACAAAAAGCTTTTAGCTGGGTACACATGGTCGGTAAGTATAGAGAGTTGGCTGCGACTTAAGGAAATGTTGCAGTCCCGAACGTTATACCCTATATGGAAAGAACGCTCAGGACTGTGTGTAGCCAGATCTTCAGATCTTAAATAAATGACTGTTTTCTTTCAAAGATATTTACAGTGTGCACCTAGCCTTTGTCAAATGTTTTCCAAGCAATTGGGCTATGGAATTGTTCCTGTCCTCGTCTGAACAAATGTTACCAATAAGATATCTGTTGTATTCAATTAGATCAACTGGACTTAAAGTTTAGATCTTGAAGACGTTTCGCTAGTCATCCGACTGGCTTTCTCAATTCAGAATGACTTGTACAAGAATCTGTGATTCTACAAGTCATTCTGAATTGAGAAAGCCAGTACATGGGGCAGGGAGGTAAGATTTATTATTCCTACCTCCCAATACAATTTTTTGAGGAGCTTTTCTGTATTAAAGTTAGTACTGAAGCATTGAGGTAACCTGTCAGAATCCATATTCTTTGTACAGGTGCTCCTCGCAAAAGGAATATTGGGAGGTAAGATTTACCAATCCTAACTCCCTGCCTCATGTACTTCATTTTAACTGTTTTTTAAAAACATTATATGCATTGCAGTTCTACTGTACAGTAACTCGCATATATATACTTAATATATTGTTTGGAATCTGGGGAAGGTAACTAACAAGTGACCATTTCTTTTATTTTAAAGGGCATCTTAAAAACAACCTTTTCTAAATATGTAAATATCTAAATATGTACAAATAGCACTTACTCTGAGGTGTTACTGTTGCTGCATGCCTTCAACCTAGCACTTGTTTTGTTCAGGCTCAGTATCCCCCCTTCCTCTTTTAAACAGCAACTGTGGTCCCAAACAACTTAGGGTTAAATGAAATCCTGCAGTATTTCCCAAAAAATGAGCCAACAATCTCATATCTGGCTTCAGTCTGTGAGAAATTATACTGGAGTGAATGTTCACATTTCTTGCTTCAAGTTGGTTGAGTGACCTCATGTGACCGTTGCTCCTCCCCGCAGAGAAGCATGCTCAGTTAAGACTTACTGCTGGGGAAAACATGAAGTACCTGGGGGAAAAATTGACTGTTGAGAAGAGGAGCCTATTAATGCAGGCAGAGGCTGGTAACATGACTACAAGCTGGTCGCATGTCTGAAAACAGGAAGTGTTCAAGCAATAAGTAATACAGACATCCCACCCTGCCCTTTTAGGCTTCCGGACAGGGTGGAAAAAGAGATGGGCGTGATGTCATGTGGGGGCGGGACGTGAAGCCAGGTGGGTCGTAGCTAGCCTTCTAGGGGTGGTGGGAGGCAAGGTTAGGGAGGAGTCAGGGGCGTTCCGTGTGTGTGGCTATCAAAAAAGGGCCTGACTGAGGAGGAGACTAGAGTCTCCTCTCAGTCGCAGGAGTCTTGGGTGGTCTCGCGGGAGACCACCCCAATATGAGGGAGACTCCCGGACAATGTCCGGGAGAGGTGGGATACCTGGTAATATTGCTGAACCTTTCCAGCAATAACGTCTCACAAATTTTATGTAGAGATGTTATTTAGGTTTTATTACAATGGAAGGCTTTTTATAGAATTCTTACCAGTTTGGAAGAATTGGAGACCACAGTTACCCTTTAACCACTCCCCCTTTTATCTTGCCCTTTAATGAGAGAAAATGTGCTCAGTTATCACTATGATTCCTACACAAACACCCAGAAGTGCCATAGTAAGGTTATTATCAAGGCATACTTGGTAATGCTCTATGCAGTATAAACAGCCATCAATATCCCCCAAGGCTCCCTTATAAAACCCTTTGTTAGCACAAGATTTTCCTACTTGCCTTCTCCAGGGAATTCTTTTCCTGTCTTGGAATGACAATATCTTTTTAAAGGAGAACTAAACCAATTTTTTTTCACCCCAGAATCGAATATCTTCTCTAAAAACACCAATAAACTGTAAAATCCCACTACAGTGAATATCATGAAAGTAAACTGAACCCATTAAAGAACTGGATGTAATAACTGTGTGTATGTACAGTGTCTGGCTACACCCCTGACCTTAGTCACATGATTCCATGCCTAATCTGTCCTGTAAAAAGTTTGGCTAGAGGCTTCTAGTGGGTGTGACCAACTGTAACAAGTTTATGCAGTATCTTAGGACTGAGCATGTATAAACAACATACATGGTCAATGACTACACTGTGTGATACTGGAATGCTGGGAAATAAATCACAAACCCCATGTTAGAAAGGTAAATTTCTCAACAACCATATCAAAATGAGAGGTGAGATACAGGTTACTTATTTAATATCAAGGAGATCTACCTTCTGATTCAATATTGTTCTGAGGTTGTAGTTGCCCTTTAAGAAAACACTATTTTATCTTAAACAGCTGTTTTGGACAGGAAATATCAGCCAGAGGCACCAAGAGGCGCAGTAGCTCAAAATCGAGTTAAATGACAGGGTCACTGACTATCGGTTAACGTGACTTAACTCCTTTGTTGCAGCGGCTGCGTGGCTAACTCGAAAGTTAACCGCGCAGCCGGCGAAAGCGATGTTATATAGCAAAAGCGGCGTTATATCGCGGCACTTTAAATGCCATTAAAACTACCGGAATAGAAAGATGTCAGATAGCAGCTATTGGCAAATAACATCGCTAGGCTGTTTGTACCGGGTTTCCAATAGCGGCTCTTGGCGCATCGCCCTGTATGTGTTTTAGCCTTTAGATCTTCCTCACAGTAGAAATACTGACATATTAACTTTCTATTAAGAGAGAAAATCTGAATAAATATATATAAATAGTTAATCCCTCATAAAGACCTCCTGTGTGTATATTTCAATTGGCCGTATTCATTTTCACACATATTTTTATAGTCTCCATGGTTCTTACAGGTGTTTAAAACTTTTCCTAGGATTTTTAAGTTATTTATTAAAAAATATAAAATCTGATTAGCAAAGGATACATAACTTACTAAGTCTTCTGGTATGATTAAAGTTTGTAGAAAATTGTTCTTTTTTATACTAATAATTGTAAACACTGTTATTTTCCCTTTATAGTCTGAAGAGGAAGCCCCAGAGGGAGAGAAGGAAATTGATGCTTTAAAAAAAAGTGCAGACTGGGTATCTGATTGGTCAAGTAGGCCTGAAAATATCCCACCAAAGTAAGTTCTCTGTGGACTTCTTATCAGACTTTTCTTTATACCATACCTCTCCATACCCCATGGGCACTGAGTGCAGTGAGTTCACTATTTTTGACCATCCTGGTGAATGTCATAGGGCTATGTGACTTCTTTGCCATGGACGATATGACTCCCTGTCTATAAAGTGGGATTTGAAAGGCCACATTATACTCATCCATTATTACATTATTGGACCTAACAAACACAAGAGACTCAAATACTCAGCAATAGTTTTGCGGACAAAATAACTGGCCACTAAACGATCGCATTTAGTTATCGAAATCTCACAATGGAATTTCCATATTTTATGTAGAAAACGTGGTTTTGGTTGTAATACAACTCCACAATACTAAAAGTAAGCAAATGATTATATCCTGTTTCTGCTTGTATCACGCTCCTAAATAGTATTTCTGTTCCCTGTCCGGTAGAGATCAGCTTATTATATTTCTGTTTATTCCATATTTGTAGTTTATACGAGCAAACCATATAGGGCAGTGATGTCATACTGTTGGCACTCCAGATGTTTGCAAACTATAACTGCTAACAAGGCATGCTTGGAGTTGTAGTTTTGAAGTGCCAAGGTTCTTACACAGGAAGTTTCCTCTTTTAATCCATATTTTCTTCTTTAGGGAGTTTCATTTCAGACACCCTAAACAATCTGTGACTCTGAGCATGAGAAAGACTGGAGCCATGAAGAAAGGGGGCGTCTTTTCTGCAGAGTTTTTAAAAGTTTTCATCCCTTCACTTCTCGTATCTCATGTGTTGGCTCTTGGACTTGGGTGAGTGTGGAAATATTGGACAGTTTATCACACTCACTGTCATCTCTTATTTATCACAAACAGTCCAAAGTATGACATGCAGGCATCCCACCTCTCACTGAAGTTCAGGGAGTCTCCCTGATTTTAATGGCAGATCCCTGACTTTCTGAAATAATATACAATCTACCAGATATGTGTTGTTTTTAAATAGAGTGAGGGATCACAATGATGTCAGAGTTTTTAAGTTTAACAAGTGACATGACTTGTTGTATCCATGTGTGTCTGACTGTTTTCATGAGTGTGTGTATGTTGGTATGCATGTGTTTGTATGCATTTGTGTCTGACTGTATACATGTGTGTGTCTGTATGCATGGATTATGCATTACTCTTGGGGTGGGGCTTGAGGGGGTGAGTACCCACCCTGAAATGTGTTTTGGCAGGGTGGGATGTCTGATGACATGTCAAGACATATTTAAGAGACAATTAAAACCTTTGGAGGAATGTATCCATTCCCTATTTTATTGTAAGATCAGCCATTCATATTACTAGCAAGGTCTGGTCCCACTCTCCTGGACAGCAAACTGACAGGGAAGCTGGCACATACATTATCCAGGTCCTGGGTGCTGTTGGCCAAGTTTCTTGCTAAATAAAAACAAAATATCTGTCAACTTATCAGTTATCTACCCCAAACCCCAATTGTTAGTTTTACCAGTTTTTAATGCATTTGTAACCAGATATTTAACAATAAATTATCTTCTGTTCTGCCAAAGGTATCTGCCTCCTTTCTCTGCTCAATGAGCTTTTTATAAGCTTGGGCATGCAGAGAAGGCAGCAGGGGAAACCACAATCATGGTGTCAACAGTCACAGCCTTGATTGACTGCATGGAGGGAGGAGCCAGCTTACTCTGTTAGAATGGGGGCAATAATTATGCATAAATATCTGGTAATGCAGCTAATAAAGTGCTGAAAATATCAGTTGGGGTTGGCGGCAGGTAACAACAAGTGAACAAATTTTTATGGGTGGACATGCCCTTTAAAGTCAATCTTTCATTGCAGAAAGTTAGTTTCCCTTTCAGTTTTTCTCCCCCTCTATCACAGGTAAATACAAAATAACTGGTCAGTGAAATCCACTCTCCCTGCCTTCCTCAATGAATTACATTGAGCATGTCTGGGCTCACTGAGCTAAGGCAGGCGGCAGTATCTGCAGGGCTCTCTGCAATTAGTAATGTGTATTTTTTAGGATAAATCATTAAAGGACAACTATACTCATCTTACCCACTGTTCACCCATGGTTAGTACCCAGGGTGAGGACCTAAACTGCCAGGTCCTCTGTGTCTTCTCATTGGCCGGAATTGTGAAGTTAGAAGTGGAGCCGGAGTTGCGAAGCAAAGTAATTATTGCAAATGATAGAAGGTGAACCCAGCGGTGAGGACCTGGTGGTTTAAGTCCTAACCCTGGGTACTACTGACTGACAGTGGAACGGGGTGGAGGTGAATTTAGTTGTCCTTTAATCAATGAGTTATCCTTTAAAATATTGTGTAGTTTCTTATTTATTTTAAAATAGTAGAAAAATAAAACTAGTTAACAGAAAAACCCAACATACAGTATTAAGGTATGACTGTAGTAACCTCTTAGTAATGCTTCAAAATAAATAATTTTGACACACTGTTTCTGTTTCAGCATATACATTGGACGGAGACTTACCCTGTCTTCTGCCAGTTCCTATTGAAGGGTCGTGATTCGGAACTGAACCTGTGACCATGTGAAGGTGTGTGCCTGTCACATTTGTGCATTTGCACCATGTCAAGCATGATTCAAACACCCTTTCCTCTGCACCCATCTCCTTTAAACCTTCTCTGGCCTTTTCTTGGGCTTAGAGCACTAACCTACTTTTGGATGTACCCAAGTCATGAAGCAGAGGGGAAATATCTCTCAGCCCTGTTCATATTTGGCCACAAACCTTGTCCTGATCAAGGGAGAAACTGCCGGAACAGTCAAGAAAACATCTCCAAACTGATTTGCAACTGGACAAGATTTTGCTTTGCTGCTCATCATCCCATTCCTGGTCAAACCCTTCTGGTGGAATATCAAAATGATGCCTTAGCCTGAAAAAGATGTCCATGCTGATGGACTCTCTTGAATGTGGATTAAACCCTGCCAGTATAAAGAAACAAATTAGCAAACCCTTCTTGGCCTGACGTAACTTTGTGGAACCTTTACATTAACATAACTATGCGATTAATTATGTAATCCAATCTTCTTCTAGATCTGCACTTTGTGACAGTGTCAGAAAATATTACAGTAGATCCAGTACAAAGTCACCATTCAAATCCTATATGGTAGCATTCTCAAGTAATGCAGAAAAACTTCTTTTACAGACACTTCCCTTTTTGCAGTGGTTCTGTGTCCCTTGTAAAGATGTTGTTGACTTTATTTTTGCTAAAGTGTTAGTGTAATTTTTAGATTTCTCTAGCAAAATAAGCTTCGATTTTATGTTTACGTATCCCCTTTTTACCTTTTTAAAGTCTACTAATATTTTTGCTGGTTTTGTTTTATTTGAATATTTTCATTGCCTGCAGTGTAGTATTGTAGACAGAAAGCAACTTTGTGCCAAATATTTCCAATGATTTATAAAGGAATCATTTATAAAATGTATTTTATTTTAAAATAGCTACGTAGTGAAGGCTGAACTGCAACTAAACCCTTTCAAATCCCTCCCCTTTAGCCAGGGTAAGGGCCTTCCATTAGGGTTTCCTTAGATTGCTGTTGATGCTTCTGTAAGAGTAGGTCTTCCCATAGGCTAGGTCACAGACACAAGAATGGGGCAGGGATGACCAGCAAGCACAATTTGTGTTATCAGTGATCTACGGAAAACACGGGGTTAGGGACCAAACAGGTTAGCTTCTCACTAATGGGATGGTGGTGGTTTGAAAGGGTTTTGTTGTAATTTATTTTATTTTTGAGGGGTGATTAAGTAATATTACATTGATACGTAGAGCAGGAGTTGTATGGAAAGTGAAATGAAACCAATTTTGATTGTTTTTTTATTTTTAGAATTGGCCAAAATGAAAACAATATCCACCCTTAATTGAATTGTTGCAAAAATGTGCTGTTAATCTGCAGCCACCAACCAGACAAATTAAAAGGTTCATCTGACCAGTATCTGATTAGTTGCTGCAATTTACCAGCATGGGCACATTTTTGCACCTCTTTTTTAAATAAGGATGATTTTGTTTGTTCCTTTAAGCAGATAATTTACAAGAAAAAAAAATCCAAAATCTTATTACTTTTAATGGTCAAGTGATACTGGAATGAAGACATTGAAGACATCGCAAACCAGGTGCCACTCTGAGTGCAGGTTTCCACCCTGTCCATTAGTGAAGACCAATAATAAGTGTTTTTGATATGTCAGTAAGTTTGTTGAGCACATCAGATACTTTAAATGATTCCCAATATCCACTTTGCTAAATGCCTAGGGGACCGGGGTGTCCATATCCAGTACCCCTGCAAAGCTTCTAGGATGTATCTCTTTAGAAAAAAAATGGAGTCTACTTCTGTTACCCAATTTCAGTTCTTTTTGATGCTGTCCGAAAATATTTCAGTTTATTAAAACAAACATTTAGGTTGAGACAATACCCCACCCCCCAACATTTTGTGTAAAAATATGAAGTGAAGGGGGTTGCGTTCTTTCGATGTTTTATTTACCTTTTCTTTTGGAAACCATTGATTGGGCATTCATTTTGTTAAGAGCATTCAATGGTGAAGGGAGACATTTTGTTGCCAGTTCTACTGATGTGTTAAAAAAGTCTGCATGTAGCTGGTAGGATGGAACAGTAGATATGGACCCTGTACAATATAGGTAAACAAATAACATGCCTTAAAGTGAATGAAATATAAACTGCGCAGAGACGCAACAACCACCAGGGGGAGTGCTAGTTAGGACCCTGCATAGTCACCAGGGGGAGTGCTAGCTACAACCCTGCATATCATCTGGTTTCTAAGATCACTAAAAGCTTTTTTTTTTTTTTTTTTACATTGCAACTTTGTATTAAACCTTTATATAAAAACAACTATCTGCAGCTAAAATGAACGCGAACAACCAGATAAGTTCCACAGTGGAAGGTATAGATAATAGTAATGAAACAGAAAAATTAAGGCCGCAACTAAAATATCATCATTTCAACTTTTTTTTTTTTGTATGGGGAGGGTTAACTGGAAGAATATTTGTTCTGTCTTTTGATGTAGTATTACATTACGTGTAGACTTCCTGCCATTCAACAATGATATTGCACCTACCGCTGCCACGCCAGAGGTGACATTTCATCCCTTTAAAAGGCATGTCTATCCCCCGAACTCCCAGGTGCAATGCTTACCTGTTACACAGCACAATGTTCCTGCCAGTGTTGCTTTTAACATCTCATCGGCTGCATGTAAAGATATATATCCCCGATATATCATCTGTGTTGACACAAAAAATTTTTTTTAGCGTGTTACCTATATTCACCCAGATTTTTGCGTGCGCGGTATTTTAACCTGTGTGCGCACAAGCGCTTCTATTCTTCTGCCTTCTGGAAAGGTTGCCCCTCATCTTAAAGCTCTATGAGCCATAATGAGCTTGTACATGTGCAGAGGAGACGGCAGCTCAGCTGACAGTCATTGGACATGCCCTATACATTTTTATTATGTCCATTAACCTCCTTTTCTTCCAAAAGACCCCAGGTTAAGAAATCTAAGCATTTCTAATTACCTCTTTCCTGTTTCTTGGTCAATAATAAAATGTATTATCCTATTGTAACGAATTGTATCCTTTTCACTGCTGAATCAACTTTTTGTACTGACCGAAGACGCAACTAGCGTCCATTTTGAAGTTTAAGTCTGCGACCCAGTGTTATATTTTCTAAACTGAACTGTGTTCCAATGCAAAAAGTCAGATATTGTACATGTTTACAGGACACACGCATCCAATGTTTTGCTCTCTGTAAAGGAGCCCAAAGTTTGCATTTATACTAATAATGCTCCTGCCTTAAAGGAGATTCTCTTGTTTTAGGTGGTGAGTTTAACATATTCTATTTAAATGCGTTAAATGAGCCAGTGTGATAATCACATTTATTGAAGTAGTTATTTGCATAACTGTACCCAGTTTCCAGAAATGCCTAAATTGTAGCTGTAATCGTTTTTTTGTATCATTAAAATTCTCACTATATAACTAGGTGTTTGTGTGTTCATTAATTAATCTGCACATTGTCCTCATCATCTGTTCAGTTCAGTGAGAAAAAATGCTCAGTTCCCCTAGCCCCCTGCAGTTCCCCTAGCCCCCTGCCAGACTATCTGACTCTCTGTGAGGGTAAGCATGCTCGGTAATCCCTATGAGACAGCATTAGAAGAGAGAATTTCCCACCATGCAGTTCTAATACTGTCACCCTTCCAGCTGCAGAAAAATTATACATAACAGACCAGATTATGACACTAAGGCACTTAAAAATTGAAAGCTGAAATGTAAGATATTCAGATTGGATAGCTAAAGTAATAAAGGACAGACCAACAAAAACAGATTCTAAGTGATAGTTGTGAAGAATTATAGTTTCCAGTAATGGGCAATTTAAAAAAAAATCAAACTCAGATGGGTTTAGATTCATAGAAAAGAGAACAGCTTTATTGGTGGAATAAGGGATAGCTAGAGACTCAAAGCCAGAATGTTTGTCTGAGTTGTGTATAATCTTCCCACAAGAGGGCGCTTTCTACTCACGTTGAATTAATGTTTCTTTCTTGGAATAAATGGGGGAATGAGTTTCTCTTGTCTTTGATTGTTGAGTGGCCTTTTCTATGGGTGGGACTGATTGAAAACAAAGGCAGTGGAAAGATTAACCACATCTGTTTAAAATGTGTGTATCAGTCTGGGTATTCGGCCATTTTGCCTAAGTGTGCATTATCTGTTTACATTCAGATGATAAATGTGTGGCCAATTTAAAGGGGAATCCATGCTTAAATTTTTTTTCATACAAAAGCCCTTTGTTTCCCCTTTAAATTATTTCCTTTGTGACCTTCCTACCTGCAGCAGGAATGCAGAGAGAAATCTGAAGGAACCACCACTCGGGCACTTAGGTTGGGTACACACCAGCAGATATTTTCGGGCGACCGACCGATCCATCGGTCAGTCAGCCGAAAATATCTGCTGGTGTGGGGCGACCGACGGACGAATAGCCGATCAGACATGTCGGTAAATGACAAGCGATTGTGTGGTTCCCTATGGCACCGCACAATCAGTCGCAAGATTCCCGCGGCCCACTATTGCCGCAACCAACAGTCATTTGTCCCAGCCGAGAGCTCACTCGCAGCGAATGCTTGGTCGGGACAAAAAATCCTGCAGTGTGTACCCAGCCTTATCATTGAAAGAGCTGAAATATTTCTCTTCAGTTACTTCCTACGGCAAGCACTTGAACTTCTCCTTTAAAAATAGTAGAAGGCTCTGCTGCCATCACTGACTTACAATTCCATATCTACAGAAACTCGTATGGGTCTCATAATGTTATGGTTTGCATATAAATGTGGCATTTCACAGTTTATATAACAAGTGCAGAAGTTTCCTGCCCGGATTACTTACAATTCAGTTAAAGGGCATGTCCACCCTCAAAACTATAATCCCCCCCACTACTGGCCCCACTCTGTAGTGTAGTTAAATCCTTACCCCACATCCCAGCTCCAAATGGTTCTCCTGTAATCCCTCCCCAAAGTCACAAAAGCTGCCCACCAGGAGTACTGCAGAGTCCATATAGGACTCTGCCTCCTCTCCTCCCTCCAGGAGAATTTTGCCATGCGCAGAAGAGCTCCCCCCCCCCCTCTCCCGTTTTGGTCTCCCCCCCCCCAGCGTTAAACCCCTTTCCCATATCATAGTTCTTGCTCCCCCAGCCCCAACCGCATTAGTATTATTTCAAGAAGGTGCCCCGATCTTTACTTACCTTACCTCTCTCCTTCGCCGTTCTGCACTACCGGCAGCTGTGTCTGTGATTGGCTGCCTCTCAGCCAATTACAGACGCGGCTGCCAGTCCGGCCCCCTGCTAGCAGTTCTATGCAAGCAAAGGGCCGGGATTGTGCAGCGGAGGAGAGAGGTAAGGTAAGTAACTATAGGGGCACTTTCTAACTATAATACTAATGCGGTTGGGGCTGGGGGAGCAAGAACTATGATATGGGGAAAGTTTTTATAAAGGGTGGACATACCCTTTAAATATGAATGGAATATATCCACTGCTAGCAGAGGCCTTGAATTATTTATATCTGCGCTATTATTGGGAGTGGAAATAATCCCATTCAGATTCTTATTAAATCCACACAAGTCTGAATGTTACTGTCCACCTGTACGACAAGCCATGGGCGTCTCTAGCTATTTCTCCGATTATTTACTGAGATCACTGCACCAGGGAGCCCCAAATACCAAATCTTGTCATATACATTGTACAATATGCTGCAAATCTAATAACACAGAGACAAAGAGGATTCTAGTTTCCATGGTTATCACAGAAAGAAATCAATGCATGCAATGCCCTTTAAATCTGGTGATTTTATCACTAATAGACTTGATAAGGCTTTGTTAAAACAAAACTAATTGCAGCCGAAGTTGCTGCATTGGAACCAATGGGAGAGTTATGATTTAGAGAAACTGTGCATTTTAAAGGGTATCTATATTCCAAAAAATCAATTTCAAAAACTATACCATTAGATAGACTAAAGGTCCACTACTCCAACACATTTTTCAGATTTGAAATCCGAGCTGTAAATTCTCAGAAATCTTCATTTTACATAACAGCATGTACAGGGAAAGACCTGTCACTCAAACCAGGTATGCTAATTTGTGTCCCTCCAGTGACCTCTTACTAGGATCTCCCAAAACATGTCAAAACATTTATTAATCTGTCTGTCTGGTCTATTTATTGCTCTGTCTATTATATATCAATCTATGGGCCCTATTTATAAAAGATCGCTATCGTTATTTACCGAAAACCGGTCGCTATCGGTAAATACCGGTCGTTATTGTTAAATACCAGGCGTTATTGGTAAATACCAGTCGTTATCGGTAAATACTGGTCGTTATTGGTAAATACCGGTTGTTATCGGTAAATACCGATCGTTATTTTTTTTTTTTATATAGTATAGTATTTGATGTTGAATAAAGACATACGTCCATCCAGTCCAACCCATCTAGCAATATCCTCATTTCCTGCCTAACTGTTGATCCAGAGGAAGGCAAAAAAACCCCACCAAATTTATGAAGGGGGAAAAAATTCCTTCCTGACTCCAAGTGGCAATCGGAAATTTCCCTGGATCAACCCTACTTTATGTATCAATACCAGTAACTTTTCACAGTGAAAAACCCTTTCCGAACTTGAAGCCTAAACCTTTTTTCTTCAAGTCTTAAGGGATGTCCTCGTGTCCTTTGACATGTTCTATTGGTAAACAATGCCCCAGATAGTTTATTGTATGGCCCGTTAATGTATTTATACACAGTAATCATATCCCCACGCAAGCGCCTTTTCTCCAGCGTACATAATTGTAACTTTTCCAGTCTCTCTTCATATTCAAGCTCCCCCAATCCCCTTATTAATTTAGTTGCCCTTCTCTGAACCCTTTCCATTTCAAAGATGTCCTTTTTGTACACAGGATCCAAAATTGCACTGCATATTCCAAATGAGGCCTTACCAATGCTTTGTAAAGAGGGAGAATTACATTTTCCTCCCTTGAATCCATACCTCTCTTTATACAAGACAATACCATGCTGGCTCTGGCTGTTGCCGCCTGGCACTGCTTGCTACCTTTAAGTTTGTTATACACCAAAACTCCAAGATCCCTTTCCAACAGGGATTCACTTAACACAGAGCCATTTATAGTATACGTAGCACAAGTATTTTTAAGTCCAAAATGCATCACATTTATCAACATTGAATTTCATCTGCCACTTAGCAGCCCAATGTGATAATCTATCTAGATCCCCTTGCAACGATTGCACATCCTCTGAAGTTTTTAATGGTCGACAAAGTTTTGTGTCGTCAGCAAACACAGAAACCTTGCTGACAATACCCACTTCCAAATCATTAATAAATAGATTAAATAGAAGCGGCCCCAACACAGAACCCTGTGGCACCCCACTTAGCACTTTAGTCCATAATGATGAAGCCCCATTAACAACTACTCTCTGCATCCTATTCTTTAACCAATTTTCTATCCATGTACAAATGTGACTCCCCAGACCAACAGACCTTAGCTTATTCATTAGTCGCCTATGGGGGACTGTATCAAAAGCCTTTGCAAAATCCAAGTAAACTACATCTACTGCTATACCAGAGTCTAAATTTCTACTTACTTCCTCATAAAAGCCAAGCAAGTTAGTTTGACAAGATCTATTCCTCCTAAATCCATGCTGGTTACTACTTATAATGTCAGTCCTTGAAACATACTCTAGAACATGTTCCCTTATTAAACTTTCCAGGATCTTCCCCACCACTGAAGTTAAACTTACAGGCCTGTAATTACCCGGCTGTGAACGACTACCCTTTTTGAATATTGGAATAACATCAGCCTTTTTCCAATCCAGAGGCACACCACCGGACATGAGGGAATCAGCAAAAATAAGAAACAATGGCCTAGATAAAACTGAACTTAGCTCCTTAAGTACCCGAGGATGTATTTTATCCGGTCCAGGAGATTTACTAATAATAACCTTATTTAGTTCTTTCTGTACCATATCCTCGGTGAACCAAAGTGAACTTGAATCTTGTATACCTTTATTGCTACTATACTCTATGATATCTGTACTTGGATCTTCTATAGTGTATACAGAGGAAAAAAAATTATTCAAGACATTTGCTTTATCGCCATCCTCCGTAACTAACTTATCCCCATTAATTAATGGTGCCACATTCTCAGTCCTCATCTTCTTACTATTAATATACTTAAAAAAATGTTTAGGCTTAGTGATGCTTTCTTCAGCTATCCTAACTTCATTAATAATTTTAGCTAGTTTGATTGCTTTCTTACACTCCTTGTTACAGTTTTTATACTCACTAAAGGCCCTTTCCGTTCCCTCGGCCTTAAAGGTTTTAAATGCCTTTTTCTTCCTTACCATTTGCCTCTTTACATCAGAATTCAGCCACATGGGCGCGGATTTATTTTTTTTACATTTATTTCCCAAGGGTATAAATTTAGATGTGAACTGGCTTAAAATCCCCTTGAACACAGTCCACTTCTGTTCAGTACCTTTACCTGATAATACATTATCCCAGTTGACATTCTGAAGAGCTGCTTTTAACCTGGGAAAATTTGCTTTCCTGAAATTAAATGTCTTTGTTAACCCAGCGCACTTTTCCTTTCGATAACAAAGTCCAAATGCCACTATTTCATGGTCACTATTCCCTAAGCCTCCAGTTACCTTTATATCTATAATGCGCTCCACAATGTTAGATATTACCAGATCCAACAGAGCTCCTTTTCTAGTAGGAACCTCAACCACCTGTGAGAGAAAATTATCCTGCAGCAAATTCAGGAACTCATCGCCTTTTTCTGTGATGGCAGTTCCACCACACCAATCAATGTCAGGGTAATTGAAGTCCCCCATAATGAGCACACTCCCCAAACTTGCAGCCCTTGCCAACTGCATATGAAGTTGACTCACCTCCTCTCTGCTAGCATTTGGCAGCTTATAGCAGACACCAACAATGACATTACCCCCTTTCCTGTTGCCTAATTCCACCCATATTGCCTCCACTTTATCATCCATATCACCAGCTATCTCTTCTTTTAAATTTGGCTTCAATTCTTTTTTAACATATACACATACTCCTCCCCCTTTCCTTTTTTTTCTGTCCTGCCTAAACAAGGCATATCCTTCTATATTTACAGCCCAGTCGTGAGAACTGTTCAACCACGTTTCTGCTATACCTATTACATCATACTTTTCATTCAATGCCATCATTTCCAATTCACCCATTTTGTCAGCCAGGCTTCTCGCATTTGCAAACATACATTTTAGATTATGATCCTGTAATTTATTCGTACACTTTGATACACATTCCTCCCTATCCCCTATGCTAGCCCCACCCCCCTTTCCACCCACCACTGACCTATCTACACCCTGCTTTCCTCCTGGACAATCTATCCCAGTGAGACTGCTAATACCCTCCCCCCCCAAACCTAGTTTAAAATCTCCTCCAACCCTCTAGCCATCTTCTCCCCTAAAACAGCTGCACCACCATCAGTGAGGTGCAACCCATCCCTACTAAAGAGCCTGTAGCCGACAGCAAAGTCTGCCCAGTTCTCAATAAACCCAAACCCTTCTTCCTTACACCACTCTCTTAGCCACGCATTAATGCTCCTAAGCTCCCGCTGTCTCCCTGGCTTAGCACGTGGCTGCGGTAGTATTTCTGAAAACACTACCCTGGAGGTCCTTGCTTTTATCTTGGCCCCTAGTTCTCGGAAATCATGTTTAAGGACCTCACCTCCACCTCTAACTTTGTCATTGGCACCAATGTGAACCAAGACCGCCGGGTCACACCCGGCCCCACCCAATAATCTGTCTACACGATCCACCACATGCCGAACCCTAGCACCAGGCAGGCAACACACAGCTCGGCATGTAGGGTCTTGGCGGCAGATTACCCTATCTACCTTCCTTATAATGGAGTCCCCTACCACTACCACCTGCCTTGCATTCCTGACCCTTCGTTCCTCCTCCCTTGTATCAGAGATGGCAGTCCCCTGGGTGCTCAAGGGACTAGCCCCCTCCATACACGCTAATTCCGAGGTGTCCTCCTCCACTTCATTACCTAAGGCGGCAAATCTGTTGGGATGGACAATCTGGGAAGAAGCCCCCCTACTCTTCCGTCCCCCACTTCCCCTAGTAACCCTAACAAAACTACCTCCTTCCTCATTCTTTCTTGGCCCTCTTCCACCCACCTCTATACTGGCCCCAGCCAGTGCCTGCTGACCCCCCAGTTCTGCCAATCCCCGCAATGCTGCAAGCTGCCCCCTTAGACTCTCCACCTCAGCTTCCAAACGGGCAACCCACTCACACCTGACACAGACATAGGTTCCCCGGAACGTCTGCTCCAGGTTCCTATACATGTGGCACGATGCACATTGCATGGTACTGACAAAACTGTCCCTTCTAATACACCACACCAACACAGTGACGCACAAAACTTGTTTAATTGCCCTTCTTGTTTCAATGTCCTTCTTTTTTTATGTCCTTGAGATCAAGGTCCTTTAGAGCAAGGGCCACTCACAAGTTCGTTACACTCACAGGAAACTTCCTTTTGTTAGGTCCAAACCACAGGCCCAACAACTGTGAATCCTATTTAACTAATAGGCCCCAATCCCCACACCAATTAGTGCAAGGGAAAAAAAAACAAACACTTATTAACCCTTTCACAGCCTGTTTGTGATTACAACAGGTACAATACTAGAATATAGAAGTCCAGCACACCCCTTTAACTGGAAGAAGAAAGATTAGTCTGCTTACTGCACACTCAGTCCTGCACATTTAGTCCTTAACAGTACAAACAATCCTTATTTTCAAACTTTCAAACAATCCTTATTTTCAAACTTTCACACACACCATACAACCATCAAATGATTAAGTGTCCTTCTTTTTTTATGTCCTTGAGATCAAGGTCCTTAAGAGAAAGGGCCACTCACAAGTTCTTTACACTCACAGGAAAGTTCCTTTTGTTAGGTTTTACGTTAACGACCGTTATTTTTTCGATAACTATAGCGATCTTTAATAAATAGGGCCCTATATATCTGTCTGTCTGACTGTCTAACATCTATCTATCTGTCTGCCTATCTATCTAACTATTCTGTCTACAGGAGTGTGTCACAGGAGTTTACTTACTGGAGCCCCCCCCTCCCCCCAGCATGTCTGCTTGCTTATTAGAATGGGAAAGTGTCTAACACAGCAGCAGCTCCCCCACCACTGTCAGCAGTGTCAGAAAGATATGTTAATGAGCTGGATAGTGTCGGGCTGTGAAGGCTCTTTATTATGTAAATATATGTATCCAGTGTCGGCTGGATTACAAGTGAGCAGTGACTAAGGGAGGGGGGGGGCCAGTTACTAAACATTGAAAATTCACTGTGGAACAACTAACCTTATGGACTTTTATAGGGCAACTATACTGAATCTAAACTCAAATTTGCCCCAGTGCTGGTCCCACTGTACAATGTAAAAAAAATCCTTACCTTGTACCATACTTACACGCCTTTGTTTCCTCTCAGCCAATAACAGACGCAGCTGCCGTTCTGGCTCCCATCTGCAAATTCTGCACATGGTACAGTGATAGTTGGGGGAAATTATAGTTTTCAGTAATGCAGTAGCAGAACTACCGCCCCTGTAAGTGGGGCTGGTAGGCAAGAGGGCCCGCACCAAAGGTCCACGATCAGCAGCTGATCGTATGTATGAAGTAAACATACGCGCGAATAGCTGTTTAAAGGACCAGCTGGAGAGGGGGTGCATCGGAGGCCCAGTCTCCAATCTTACGTGGGGGCCCGGGCCCCTGAATTTATGCCCCTGAGTAATGTCAATTTAAAATTAAAAAAATTAATCAGTATAGACGCCCTTTAAAGGGCAAGACCAGCCCTCAAATGAAAACCTATATACAGGTAAATCACTCCCAAGGCCCCTAAACTGTAATAGTTTGAAATCTGAAAGTCTAACCAGAAATCCTGCACAATGTCCTGTTTCCCCTGTTTCTGCTTCCTGGTTCTTCCAGTTAGTAACTGTCAGTTATGGATTTGACAGTTGACATCACAGCTAATGACTGAATGCTAATCACATAGGTGTCTCTTTTGAGCATGCCCAGGCTCAGTTCAGGCTCAGTACAGGTCACTGAAATGCTCAGTTTCCATGAGGCATGCAAAAGTATAGCAAGCACACAGTAATGAATTCAGAGGATATACCAAAATATTTTAAAGAGGCCATTCTTTCTAAAGATGTCATTATGAGGGTGGAGTTGTCGTTTAAAGGGCATGTCCACCCCCAAATCTTAAATTTGTCCAAGTGCTGGCCCCTCTGTATACTTTTAAAAAATTCTTACCTTACAACCATGCTCCTTATGGTTCTCCTGCAATCCATGTCCAAAGTCCAGGAAACTGAAGAGTATTGGCTGTCTTCGTGTCCTATAGTCTCTGCCTTTTGTGATCCCTCTGGGAGGGATGCTGACATTCGCAGGGGAGCCTGCCCATCCCTCCCTCTGGATTTTATCTGTCACCTCTTTCTCCTAGCGTTAAACGCTTTTCATATGATGTTCTTTAGGGTTGCCAACCGCCATAATAAGACACAGATATCTACTTACAGCCCCTCGATCTTCTTAGCCGGCAGCCAGATGTGGTTGCCAGTCCGGCCCCTCTCTGCTTCCCTAGCAGAGAGGGAAAAAGAGACTAGTGCGAGCGAAGGAGCTGTAAGCACATATCTGAAAGTTTTTTTAAGTCTTATTATGACAGTAGGGGGTGGGCAACCCTAAATGTGTGTACCTAGCTTAAAGTGTATGTACACTGGCAAATTTGTTTTGTTTAAGTGCCCATTAGTGGAAAGTACAATTCATCCCAACTATCACAGTACCATTTTTTTTGATCTGCCCCCTATTTCATTAGATATCCAATCTGAAACATCTTACGTTTTAGCATTTCTGTAAGCAGTTTTGCTGTAGCTGGAATGGATTGACAGTTGGTGTGCTGTATGCAGTTTTGACAGTCAGTGTCAGAGCCTGAGCAAAAAAAGTACTTTATAGAGGGCATGCAGCAACACACACACTTCTAAATAATTTTTTGATATAATGTAGTCCCAGGGCATCCCTGTCCACCCCCATCCACTGTTAGTTTGCTAAAAAAAATAAATCCAAACTCTACTAACAGCCCCTCACTCTGGCCTGTACTCTGATCTGGCTCCCTGCTTGCCGGGACTAGCAAACGGGCTGGACCGGCAGCCTTGGCTGTGAATGGCTGAGAGGAAGCCAATCACAGACATGGGTATTGTCAATGGAGAGCGCCGGGTGAGCAAAGGGCTGTAAGTAGAGTTTGGATTCTTTTTTTTAGCAATACATACAGTATCTGTTAGTAGTGGGAAGGGGTGCCATACATTATATCAAAAAGTTTTATACTAGGTGAAGGGCAGCCATGGAAGGATCCGGAGGGAGGAGGGGGGGAAGGGGCTCTTTTGCACATGCCACTGTCCTCTCAGAGGACAAGGAGGAGGCAGAAACAGGAAGAAACCTCCTACTTTTTTTTTTCATTTGCTGGAAACTATAATTCTTTCCAATCATCACTGTACAAATGTGTCCCCTATTTCTTTAGATTGAACCAATCTGAACCATCTTACATTTCAATTGTCAATCAAGTGCCTTATTATCATAAACTGATCTGCTGTCAGTAACTGAAATGGTGACAGTTGATATGTGAGAATTGCATAGGGGGAAATTCTCAATCAAAGTGCTGACTTATAGTGATTATTGAGCATGCTTGACTTCACAAAAAGTCATGTCGGATAGAAGGAGGAGTTAGTTAAGAGAGAGAGGCAGAGGGGATTCTTAGGCTGAGCAAAATTGGAGGCAATGCAGTAAGGGCTACATGAATCTATTTATTTGTAAATTAAGATGAGGCAACGTATTTTGTCAGGTGGACCACATTATTAGCAGAGAGGGTGTCCTCCTCTCCTTTACTTCTGCTGAGCTAAATGTCCATTAAGGGCTATACCACACTCATGATCTTTTAAAAGCGCACACTAGTGTGGCCTTGTTGATGTGACCACACTAGTGCTCTACAGAGTGCTGTGCATGTGATCCGCATTTTTTGCGCAATCGCATGTGCTCTGATTGTGCAACATTGCACAAGTTTAAGGCAATACTTGCAGTTGCGTCAGTTCACGAAGGGAACACCTCTTCAAACAATGTACCTAGGGAATGCGGTACATGGGATGGAGTGTTTTGTAATTGGCTACCACTTGGGAACCGCTGAAGAACCATAAAAAAGGCCACATGTTTGTATAAGCATAGTTTAATGCTGGCCATACTCTACTTAAACATGTTTTGACCAGGCGGAGTTTCTAATGTAAACAAACTTGGAACTTCAGATGGTAAGTTCATAGTGTAGGGCCAGCATTACATTTCTAAAAGGAACACTACACTTACAGGGGGGGCCAATTCCTTGCTGACTCCTGAAAGAATATCTGAATGAACTATGGGCCATATTTATAAAGGCGCGGTATCGCTATTTTGAGTGTTCGGAAATGTACAATCGCGTTTGTAGATTTACGAATGTTCTAAAATTAGGAATGCGATTGTACAATTATTTAAGGGATTGTTTAACATTAAACAACGTTATTTAACCAGCGTTATTTCACACTATATACATTACATATTTAACACTACGGAGAGCCAACACTATCATAGCTTAACGACCACATTTTTATTTAATGTCGTAAAATAATGATCTCAGATCTGTGTTATAAATTCATTGTAACCGTTATTTTACGATATCGCTGCTTTATATATTTTCCATGACTGTTAAGTAACATACTAAACATTACATTCAGAATTCCACTGGTCTTATCGTTAATGAGGATATTTAGAGTTGGACAATGTCATATCTCGCCCTGCTGGAGACAGGCAGCTACATTACTGTGTATTGCATTCGTAGTGCAGGGAATTTTTCGCATATTACGGGCTAGTGCAGGATAATGCAGCCTGCTGGGTAATGTTTAATCCCACACACCCTGCGAGACCTAATACACAGTTTGTACACCTTGCCTTGTGCTACACTGTGACACATCCCCTCCCTCACGTCAAGGGAAATAAAGGCGTTGTGATTGGATGGCTGCTCAATGGTCTGACAGCAGATGTCACTGCATCTGGGCCATTAAAGGCTCTCTGCTTCCTTTTTGTTCTTTTTTATGTTAATGTATGTTTGCTGCTCGCCAGGGCATCTGCTCTTAATCCCTTGTCTGCTCTGTGCGTGTCTGTGTAAGCTCATGTGGCATTAGGTTTGGCTAGAGGAAGTAGTGACGGACTTGGGCATTTACCCTGCACTATATGGTATAATTCCTGGTCCAATCACAGCATTGTCCATGGAATTTTCCACTCTGTCACTTTAGACAGGCCATGGGGACAGTGATTGGCTGTACAGAAATATAACTGGAATATAGCCCATATTCAACCAAACACACCTGTATAATATTAGAGAAGGAGACATATTTATAAAGGTTCATTATTGGTAATGTCCATTACAAACCTGTATAGTGATTGTAAACATGACTATGATTTATCTGCAATAATGAAAGGACTCAGACAGAAGAAACCCAGACATGGGCTATTGGATGGTTTAATACTAGAAATAAAAACATCAAATTAGTATATTGACACAATAATGCTACCATAGAAACCAAAATTAATGTGGCCCTTTAAGAGATTAAACATACTGTACATTTATAAGGTTATAATCTA
>JAACNH010004382.1:0-24342 GCA_019447015.1 Hymenochirus boettgeri | reverse complement strand
GCAAGCAATATAAATCAGTACAACAGTTCCGTTTAGCAAGTCTCTTTTCCGCCCCAGCCCAATGGGTACAGCCATGCTCATTACATTTTACAAAGCAAGAGACAGAGGAATTTAATCATCAGTATGTACAGTTTAGGCAAAGCAAGTGAGCTATAGAAATAAAATGCCGCTTGTGTGATAGGAGCAGACAGGCTTGTCTAAAAGTGAACCTGACATTTCTTTCTTGGCATGGTTTGAAGAGGTTAACATATATAAGAACCCTAATCTTCATCTTATTAGAATTACCACTTCTGGAGATGTCCTCAATTACATATAATCAAATACAAGTTCTGGTTTATAAACGTAAAGTTATACACAAAACTTGAGACGTGCAAGATGAAAAGGCAGTGGAAATACGTGTAGAAAATGAAAAGATATGGTAACTATATTAAAAGTCCAAATAATAAAAGGGCAAAAAATCTGTCAGGCATATTGACCTTATGTACTTATTATCTGGTATTGGCACCGGTAATATGGATTTCATTAAAGCCAGCGGTTCCGTATGTGGGATGAATAGATACGTGAAGTTGCTAGGGAATTAATTGAAGGCTAAAAACCGGTCCGTTGTTAAGAGTTCTGACTTTGCATGTCTGTTCTCCTTCAGGATTGATCTTAGTTGAGGATGGGCAAACTTCCAGTTGAACTAACTGAATACAACAGATATACTGTGCTTATCTGTTTAAAGGTTGTTTCTGTTTAGAGCAGAAGGAAACTCTATATTATAAGAGAACACAAATACTTTAGAATCCTTCTATTCCCTACAGCTCTTATTAACCATCTTTATTGGTTTATTTATATCTTTATTGGTAAAAAGGTGTTATTTCTTTTCCAGAGCCAAATCATGTTCAAAAAGAATGTGTGAGAAGTTTGGGTCGCTGATCCAAAAAATGAGTTGAGCTTGCCCATGACAACCTAGACATCAGCTAGGAGAACTAGCAGACTTGATTTTTGATATCCCCGCCTTCATCAAAAGACCACCTTGGAAGCCTTACTTACCCTTTATGTACATGTAGAGATGTACTGGCAGAACTCTAGAGAGAGAGTGTGTTTAAGCCAGAAGATTTTGAAGGACAAGGTGTGTGCGCTTATTATGGTTATAAGAAATACCCCTTTCTGTCATATTTCATTGGTGTAGATGGAACAATTTATTTCTGTATCCTTATATGTCATATGAATGATCTTTGGTTCATCAATAAAATTGTTTCTTTCAACGGAAAAAATGGATCATTTGGATCTCATGATCCTCAAACTAAGGTTCTTCCAGAGCCCAATGTCATCATTCAAATCAAATTACAATAAGATGGTGTTACAGAGATGTTTCTCAGATTAAGGAGACACCCTCTATTCTGTCTTCATGTGCTTCAGATATGGAAGTAACATATACTACAAAGGCGTTTTACCAAAGGCAAAGATGGTTTTCATTGATGGCCAGGATTTCCAATAAATATCTAAAATTAGAGCACATTGCCTAGAAAAGGGTTTTTGGACCAGAGATATTTATCTCTTAGGGCACGGCCGCAATGCAAATGCAATCGCACACGGAATCGCATGTGATTTCATGCGCAATTTTGTTGCGTTTGCGCATGCGTTTTTTATTAAGTATTGGAAAACGCATGCGACTGCGATTTAAAATGCGGAACGCAATTCACAAGCGCAATCGCATCGCACCCGAAAATGTGCATTTTCGGTGCGTTGCCACGATTCCAGTGATTTGAAAAAAACACAAATGCAAGCGCAAACGCCGAGAAAAATCGCAGCGTGGAGCCTAGCCCTATAATATTGTAGTAGATTCAACAATTCATTACTGGCACTTCTATCATCTGGTTGCATCAGATTACTTAGTATTGTAGTACTAAGCTTTGTGGACCTTTTAGAGATGATAGGTTTCTGTCTTTCCTTCTGGGTCTGGAAACCCAACCACAACTCCAGGACCAATCTTGGCCTACTGGCTCTGATACTATATGACTTCTGAAACTAATGTATTAAAAATGTTGGGAAAGATTTTTACTGTGGTAAGGTAAAAGGTAAGGAATCAATTTTCTTTCAGTGCCTGTCAAATGTTTTGAAAATGAATTTCTTGCAGAGAAAAAGGATCAATAAATCCTTGCAATCTTGTTCCACCAATTTAATTGCAATAAGGGATTTAAAAAAAAAAACACTGAAGAATTCAGTTTTGACTCTATTGGTGTAATTTAAAGTTTTTCACTTTGGATCTAATTTCTAACTTACGGCCCGTAATGGTAATGTAATGGTGCTGTAAAAGTTAATAGTTCCTGCTTCCAGTAGCTTTGGTAGAAGGCAGACAGTGATGATACATCAGGGACTTCCCTTCTTTCCAGGATTAAGTCTTCATTGAGCATGCTCAGACTGCATTGGACAGGGAAAGAACAGAGGAGCAGGGGATGTCACCCAAGCTACCCCAGGCTGCATTTAGAAATTTGATCTAGGGGGCATTTAAAGGTATAACTGTGGGGTTTAATTTAGTGCTAGCTTGTTTGGAGATCACAAATACCCTTTAAATGTGTTTAAAGTAGTGTACAGAGGTACACAGTTGTCTAATATAGCAATTTATTGTGTATTTCAGGCAACTTCGATACCAATGGAATGAGAACAATAACTCTTGTTATGTACTGCAAGGAAAAAGCAACATTCCTATATGGTTATGAATTTTGGGGTGCTCATCCCGTCTTGTCATCACACTTTACCGACCGCGTGGTTAACGCTAACAGGGGCTCTTCATTACACCTAGGGGGGTCACCAGCCGGACCAGCTGGGACGGGAAAACTGAAACCGTCAAAGATCTAGCTAAAGTAACTAAAAAGACAAAACCGAACATTAGTGAAAATATACAGTACAAAATTATCAGATAGTTAAAGTACAACAAAAAATAAACAGCCCCTTGTTGGTTCTGTTTAATGCCTTCATATTGCGCTCACCGTGTCTCTGTAAGCAAAGGAATGAAGATAACCTGATTCCTCTATGTAAAGAAAGTGTTAATATTTATGGATATGCTTGCGGTTTTTCCGACAGACCTATATATGAAAATATCAGTCGGTTTGGCTTGTTTCTCCCGATAATCATGCCGTATTTGTAGATATAAACTAAACCAAGGGCAGACCTTGCATTTTAGGTCTTTAACCTGGGTGGTAGTCAGGTGTGGAACAGGGGTTTATATCATATAATCCTATTTTTAAAAGAATCACATTATTTAAGGAATCATATAGTAAAGAATTAATAATCAAAAGTCTATTGCCATGTGTGTTCTGTGTTCAAATCTTTTTCGATCAGCAGTTGATCATTTTATCTAACAAGTTTTAATTGTGAAACAATCGAACACCCATGTGGTATGGTGAGCTTTAGTGGTTAATGTCCTTGTTTCCAGTGATGTGTTTAATAAGTGGTTCTGTTTTACAGGCTTTGGGAAAACATTGTGTAGTGTTTAACTGCTCTGAAGGTTTGGATTATAAGGTGAATTTATAACCTTTATAACATTTGCAAGATATAATGGGAAAACTGGTATATAACGATATTTTATGTTATTTCAATGTTATTTTTTCATTCCAAATTACTACGCACCCCCTTTACTCAGTAAATTGCTGTGCCTAGACATTAAATTCACACAATCCTGCTGCACTGCAGTACATGGTTCTACCCCCTAAAGTGTGCACTCTGCTACCGATGAATTTGTTGCATTTTCATGTGTAAGAATGGTTTTGTGTTGTGTATGGAATAGATTGTGTGACTATGCACCAAAAAGATAAGTGCAACTGTTCTCATATGTACAAGTTTCCTAATCAAAGCTTAAAAAAATGAACTTGCCTTTACAGATGATGGGAAAGTCTTTTCGGGAATGGCCCAGTCTGGTGCCTGGTGTTGCTTTGATGAGTTAATAGAATTGATATAGAGGTGCTGTCTGTAGTAGCCTCCCAACTCCATGCCATAAACAGCCAAGGATAGTCAAGTATTGAGGTAATGAGTATTATTTATGCAGCAAATTTATTATTTATTTAAATGCAGCAAATGCGCTTGAATTAATATTGAGAACTGTATAAAAGAAAATAAATATAAACATTTAAAGGAGAACAATATTGGCAAATAAAAACATAAAATTCACTGAAGAAAAGTTTTTTTTTATCAACATCTGCCATCTGCTGCCCATTGTGATAATCTATCTTAGTCTGCTTGCAGCACTGCAATCATTTGAAGTTTCCAAAGCTCTGCATAGTTTAGTGCCATCAGCAAACACAGAGACCTTGCTCTCAATGCCCCTTCTAAGTTATTCATCATAAAACCATACAAGTTAGTTTGACAAGATCGATTTGAACAACGATTTCTTACGGATCCATGCACTACTTGCAGACAAAAGTGAATATGAAAAGAGAAGTAACAGCAGTCTAGATAAAAACTGAACTGAGCTCTCTATTCGGTTATAGTGTGACATTACCCACCCCTTTTTGGCAATGGTGTGTCTGTTTTATAGTTGCTTTAGCATCCAGGTGGGGTGATTTACCCAGCGGTGCTGGGCAGGTATTTGGAGTTAAAGTCACACTAAGCAGTTCCCTTTAACTCCATGTTAGTGCCAAGATGGTGGGTTGCGATAAGACACCAGCGCTTCCGGCACTTACAATTTAATATCGCATTTGCGCTACTTAGCACATGATTTAAAATCACGATGAGTGATAGCGGCCTGGGTAAATCGCCCCTTAGGGTGTCTTGTCTACACAGCCTCGTTTTTGGCTGGGGACAAAAGTGCTGGATGAGCTAATAAATGTCAGTTCCTCAACCCCATCTACATTTTCTTAGGACTATATATAATTTACAGAAGAAAAGAAAGTGGTTTAGAGTGTTGGATCGTCAAACATTTTTCTTAGCATACAAGGACCGTATAGTTTATCTTTATTGTTAAACTTTCAGGGAGTTTCAATAAAAGTTCTTATCATTTAAATGGGGCTAATTTGCGCCAACCAATTAGATCTTATTTAACATTTGAAAGTTAACATCTGAGGTGGTGGGGCAAAATTAGCACCATTTTAAACGAAAAGAACTTTTATTAAATAACCCTGTTAAACCGTTAAACTTTTAGCAGAACTATTTTCTTGGTCCACATCTGCTAAATATCAGTTTTGGAAATAGGATGTGTTTTTTTTTTACCCAGGTTTGTATTTGAGGGAGAAGAGAATGCGTCTGAACATGTCCTGTGGAGTTTTCATTACCATGAATCCAGGGTAAGTACTCAAAAAAGTTCTCTATTTCTGACATTCAACTTTCTCTTTCTCTTTATAAATTATACATTGGGAATTCGGGTCTGCACTGATGACTAGTTATATGAACTGCCTGAACAAAATACTGAACTGCCCAGGTCACATGTTCCTATCTAATCTATATTCTGGATGACCCACATTTTTGAAGCAAGTTAAAATCCAGGATTGGATCATCTTGTGTAAGGTGGATGAACTATTTTAAGACTCCTGCATTTTGTGACTAAATATCTGGGTAAGGATATCATTAACCGCCTTCTGGATTATACAGTACATTGTCATGATGTTATGCTCACTGAGTAGATACTGAAAAAAGTTTGGTAGGTGGTAAAGTCCAAAATAAAACTGCATTTTCCAAACTGCTAATGTTTTCTTTAAATCACCATTTTTAGATTGTGATAAATGGTCCTGCACACAATTCAGCACAACTCTAAATGCAATTTTAGTAGTACCGCCATTTTTATATGACTATTGGGCGTCTATTACTGTTCTCTGTGCATCAGCTCAAGTATAACATATTTCCTTGACATTTTAGGTACAAAGGTCGTGTTGAGCTCCCAGACAATCTGAAATCCCTGTTCAGGCCTGTGGCTATGACAGTCCCTGACTACCAGCTCATAGCAGAAATAATGCTCTTTTCCGAAGGTTTTTAAATGGCAAAATTGCTCTCTGGGAAACTGGTCAACCTCTACCAATTGGCAAGCAAGCAGTTGTCTAAACAGGTATTTTTTTATTCTATACTGTTAAAGGGCATGTCCACACCCAAAACTATAGTTTCCCCCACTACTGGCCCACTCTGTAGTGTAATAAAATCCTTACCTCACATTCCAGCTCCTCCAATAGTTCTCCTGTAATCCCCCCTCCAAAGTCCACCAGGAGGATAGCAGAGTCCATATAGGACTCTGCCACCTGTCTCCCCTCCGGAGAAGTTTGGCATGCGTACTGCTGGCCCCCCCCCCTCCCTCCTCCTCCCGATTGGTTCTCCCTCCCCCTAGTGTTAAACCCTTTCAATATATTATAGGTATTGTTTCCCCAGCTCCAACCTATAATCAATTAGCAGAAAGTCCCCCGATAGTTACTTAACTTCCCTCTTTCCTCCGCCGTTCTGAACTGCCGGCAACCGCATCTGTGATTGGCTGCCGGTACGGCCCCTGCTTGCAGTTCCGTGCAAGCAGAGGGCCGGGGCAGTGCGACGAATAAAAGAGGTAAGGTAAGTAACTATTGGGGGACTTGCTAATATGCTAATATGAATATAGAGGTTGGGGCTGGGTAAGCAATACCTATAAATATGGAAAGTTGTTTTAAAGGGTTGTCATGCCTTTAACTAGCTCTACCTTTACTATACGTTAACTAGCTCCACCTTTACTATACTATACTGTTAACTATCCCTACCTTTACTATACTATACTGTAACTATCTCTACCTTTACTATACTATACTGTTAACTAGCCCTACCATTACTATACTATACTGTTAACTAGCCCTACCATTACTATACTATACTGTTAACTAGCTTTACCTTTACTATGCTATACTGTTAACTAGCCCTACCATTACTATACTATACTGTTAACTAGCCCTACCATTACTATACTATACTGTTAACTAGCTTTACCTTAACTATGCTATACTGTTAACTAGCTCTACCTTTACTATACTATACTGTTAACTAGCCCTACCATTACTATACTATACCAATAACTACTGTAGCTCTACCTTTCCTATACTATACTGTTAACTAGCTCTACCTTTACTATACTATACTGTTAACTAGCCCTACCATTACTATACTATACCAATAACTACTGTAGCTCTACTTAACTATAAATACTGTTAACTAGCTCTACCTTTACTATACATACTGTAACTACTGTAGCTCTACCTACTACTTTACTGGTACTACTCTTACCTTACTATACTTTACTGTTACCTAGCTTTACCTTTACTATGCTATATTGTTAGCTAAGAGCTCTACCTTTACTATACTATTCTGTTACCTAGCTCTATCTTTACTATTGCTACACAGTTAGTTACAGTAGCTCTACCTTTACTATACTTTACTGTTACCTAGCTCTACCTTTACTATGCTATACTGTTAGCTACAGTAGCTCTAACTTTACTATACTATACTGTTTACCTAGCTCTACCTTACTATGCTATACTGTTAGCTACAGTAGATCTACCTTTACATACTTTACTGTTACTAGCTCTACCTTTACTATGCTTTACTGTTACCTAGCTCTACCTTTACTGTGCTTTACTGTTACCTAGTTCTACCTTTACTATACTATCCTGTTAACTACAGTAGCTCTACCTTTACTATACTTAACTGTTACCTAGCTCTACCTTTACTATGCTATACTGTTAGCTACAGTAGCTCTAGCTTTACTATACTATACTGTTACCTAGCTTCTACCCTTACTATGCTATAATCGTTAGCTACAGTGATTACCTTACTATACTTTACTGTTACCTAGCTCTACCTTTACTATGCTTTACTGTTACCTAGCTCTACCTTTACTATGCTTTAACTGTTACCTAGTTCTACCTTTACTATGCTATACTGTTAGCTACAGTAGCTTTACCTTTACTATACTTTCTGTTACCTAGCTCTACCTTTACTGTACTATACTGTTAACTAGCCTTACCTTTACTATACTATCTTTTTAACTACTGTAGCTCTACCTTTACTATACTATACTGTTAACTAGCCCTACCTTTACTATATCCTGTTAACTACAGTAGCTCTACCTTTACTATACTTAACTGTTACCTAGCTCTACCTTTACTATACTATCCTTTTAGCAACAGTAGCTCTACCTTTACTATACTATACTGTTAACTACTGTAGCTCTACCTTTACTGATTATACTGTTAACTATGCCTACCTTTACTATACATCTGTTACAACTGTAGCTCTACCTTTACTGTACTATACTGTTAACTAGCACTACCTTTACTATACTATCCTGTTAACTACAGTAGCTCTACCTTTACTATACTTAACTGTTACCTAGCTCTACCTTTACTATACTATACTGTTAGCTATAGTAGCTCCACCTTTACTCTACTATACTGTTAAGTAGCCTCACCTTTACATACTATCCTGTTAACTACTGTAGCTCTACCTTTCTATACTATACTGTTAACTAGCCCTACCTTATATACTGTTAACTACTGTAGCTCCACCTATACTGTACATAACTGTTAACTAGCTCACCTATACTGTACTATACTGTTAACTACTGTAGCTCCACCTATACTGTACTATACTGTTAACTAGCTCTACTATACTGTACTATACTGTTAACTAGCCCTACCTTTACTATACTATACCATAACTACTGTAGCTCTACCTTTACTATAATATACTGTTAACTAGCTCTACCTTTACTATACTATACTGTTAAATACTGTAGCTCTACCTTTACTATACTTTACTGTTACCTAGCTCTACCTTTACTATTACTTACTGTTACCTAGCTTTACCTTACTATGCTATATTGTAGCTAAGTAGCTCTACCTTTACTCTATACTATTCTGTTACCTAGCTCTTATCTTACTATGCTTACAGTTAGTTACAGTAGCTCTACCTTTACTATACTTTACTGTTACCTAGCTCTACCTTTACTATGCTATACTGTTAGCTACAGTAGCTCTAGCTTTACTATACTATACTGTTACCTAGCTCTACCCTTACTATGCTATACTGTTAGCTACAGTAGATCTACCTTTACTATACTATACTGTACCTAGCTCTACCTTACTATGCTTTACTGTTACCTAGCTCTACCTTTACTATGCTTTACTGTTACCTAGTTCTACCTTACTATACTATCCTGTTAACTACAGTAGCTCTACCTTTACTATACTTAACTGTTACCTAGCTCTACCTTTACTATAGCTCTACTTTACTATGCTATATGTTAGCTACAGTAGCTCTAGCTTTACTATACTATACGTTACCTAGCTCTACCCTTACTATGCATAACTGTTAGCTACAGTAGATCTACTTTACTATACTTTACTGTACCTAGCTCTACCTTACTATGCTTACTGTTACCTAGCTCTACCTTTACTATGCTTTACTGTTACCTAGTTCTACCTTTACTATGCTATACTGTTAGCTACAGTAGCTTTACCTTTACTATACTTTCTGTTACCTAGCTCTACCTTTACTGTACTATACTGTTAACTAGCCCTACCTTTACTATACTATCTTTTTAACTACTGTAGCTCTACCTTTACTATACTATACTGTTAACTAGCCCTACCTTTACTATACTATCCTGTTAACTACAGTAGCTCTACCTTTACTATACTTAACTGTTATCTAGCTTACCTTACTATACTATCCTTTTACCAACAGTAGCTCTACCTTTACTTACTATACTGTTAACTACTGGCTCTACCTTTACTGTACTATACTGTTAACTATGCCTACCTTTACTATACTATCCTGTAACAACTGTAGCTCTACCTTTACTGTACTATACTGTTAACTAGCACTACCTTTACTATACTATCCTGTTAACTACAGTAGCTCGAGCTACAGTAGTTAACAGTATAGTATAGTAAAGGTAGAGCTACTGTTGGTAAAAGGATAGTATAGTAAAGGTAGAGCTAGATAACAGTTAAGTATAGTAAAGGTAGAGCTACTGTAGTTAACAGGATACCCAATCTTATCAACTAAACTGTGTCCCAACCTTATCAACTAAACCTGTCCCACTCTCAACCTTATCAAATAAACCTGTCCCAATCTTATCAACTAAGCCTATCTCAACCTTCTCAACAAACCTGTCCCAACCTTCTCAATAAACCTGTCCCAACCTTATCAAATAAACCTGTCACAACCTTATCTAAACCTGTCCACTTTCAACTAAACCTGTCACAACTTATCAACTAAACCTGTCACAATCTTATCAACTAAAACCTGTCACAATCTTATCAACTAAACCTTCAACAATCTTATCACTAAACCTGTCCCAACTATCAACTAAACCTGTCAACAATCTTATCAACTAACCTGTCCCAATTTATCAACTAACCTGTCCAATCTTATAAACTAAACCTGTCACAATCTTATCAACTAAACCTGTCCCAATCTATCAACTAAACCTGTCACAATCTTATCAACTAAACTGTCACAATCTTATCAACTTAAACCTGTCACAACCTTATCAACTTAACCTGTCACAACCTTATTAACTAAACCTGTCCCAAGACTCCAAAGGTTTTGATCTTGTTAATAAATGTATTAAGCAATATAATCTGAATATATTATTATGTTTTGTAATTCAGACTTACGTTTGAAATGATGTGTTCAAAATCTAAATCTTTCTCATTTTCTGCTGTGGGTGGAGATGTTGTTGTCTGAAGAGTTCTCATTAATCTACCAAAACCAACACAATAGTAAGAAGCAGATTTTTAACTGAGATTGCAAAAACTCATTCTAATAATAACTAAATTTATATTTATATTTTGTGTCTATAAACTACTAGAATTTAACATTCCATATGCTAACACTTTGTTATAGATACAACTGTGGATGCTGCTCTCCTTCTTACCCAAAATCCTCTTCTGCTGTTACCACTCTCCAGGTAGCCAAATCCTTGTTTGCATAACCCTACAAACGTGACTCCTGCAATGATTTAGCCCCAAGGACCATTTGAAACAGGAAGAAACAGCAGCAAGGTTTGGACTGTTTTTAAAGTTCAGAATATGCAGTTCCTCTTTCCACGAAATTCATTAATTATAAGAGTTTTCTTTTAATGTGCTGTACATATGTAAACATTTTATTAGATCAAATAGATATATAATTATTTTTTTCAAAGAGCAATTTTCCAATGGTAATATAAAGGTTATATGTGTTTTAATAGCTTTAGAAATAACATTTACATTTCTGTATTAAGACTCCGTGCCGTTCTTCTGAATGATACATGGCATAAAATAATCATTAAAAAAAATAATACATCAAGATTTAATAAACTCATATAAACCACCAATATATGGAGGCTGAGAGGCACAAGGTTAATAGTGGTAGAAGACTAGGTTTACCCCTCAGCCTCCCATCTATTGATTTGATAATTTCATATGAATCACCTATTAAAAGCAACTTTCTATTGGTCAACAAATTTGGGCACATCTGGCAATGATATCATTGCTCACATGACCCGTTATTCTATTTGAGTGTTTCATATTAGAGCTAAAATCACTGACAACTACCTACAGGCTCCACCTACAAACCCATTATTCTATTTGAATGCATCAAATGACATACAGTAAGTAATCAGTGAAGCAAAGAAACCTTGATATGTGAATGGTTCCAATAAGCGAAACACCAGAATATCATAAATATCTATCTTATTCTACATACGACAAACCTACCAGTGTAAATGAGAGAAGTTGTTGTTGGGCTGTTTAATGCTCTGACAACTTCTCATTTTCAAACTGTTTAGATTCTCGCTGCGCAAGGTGCGAACTGCTTTGGCCAACAGCCCGTCAGACCATTCCATGGTATTAGGGTTAACTTCCCCATACAATTCTCCCAGTGTCACACACTTTGGATTTATTGAAATGTTTCCACTTTGCCTTTTCTTACGAGATTCTGAAAGTACATTTGAATAAGGTAACATAGCATACAAATCCCCATGTGTCATCTAATGGCAACCTCCAATACAAAATCAATCACAAAAATACAATCTAAATGTTTTAGACCATTTCTGTGTGATCCACTAGAAGTCATTCCTATGTATAGGGGCATTTGCGCAAAGAAAGGCAAGAACAGATGAGTTTGGTTCTATAACTAATTATTATGACAATTTATATCCTTTTCTATATAGACTATTTAGTAAGATTTATGGCCATGTCCACCCTAAAAACAAAACTGGTCACTTGTCATTTATTTTCCCCCAGACCCAACTGCTATTTTAAACACTTTATCCGGTCTGATTAAAATTTTGAACTTCTGAAAAAGTTAGAAAATTCTAAATCAGACCCATTAAAGTCATGGGGGCAAACAGTTGGAAAAGTTTGTGCAAATAAGGTTAGCATGGTAACTTACTGTACATGGCACTAGAAAAGTGGTGCTCATTATTATTCAAGAGGAATTATGCCTGCATGAGTGCAAAGCTCCTTGTTGCATACCTCAACAAAAGAGGTAAAAAAATCTGTCTTTAAAGGGAAAGTTCATTGGAAAAATTGTTGACATTAGTGAGTTGACATTCAGGTTCTGTAAGGTCCTTAATGTACAACACTAACACTAATGTGGAATGTTCCATGGGCAATACACATGATCCCTATTGCATTGACACACATGTGGTAGGAACCGTACACATGGACCTGACCAATTGCCCATATGCGGTATGGGATCACTTGGCTACGTAGCCATACAGTATTTCAGGAACATTTATTTAAAGACAGACAAAATGATGAATGGGCAGATAAGGTCATTAGGATGGAAAAATACTGCACTTTTTTCATAAAAGTACGGTATATGTATTTGCACTGAATTTTCCCGAAAAAGTGACAATCCCGATGGTACAGACTGAAACTTTCCACGTTGGCTCGAGAACGGGAAAAATTAACCTTGTTCGCGGTCGTCCCCCATAGGGAGTATGGCAGTCACAAACGTTCTCCCTATACTTTGTAGATACTTTATATAGGGGAGTACGATCATGACTGTGGTGTACTCCTATCTGTATCTTGGCATATTGTTACAGATACAGATTGTGAAGTTTACACCCAGGGGGTTGGCACTTATAAAAATACTGTCATTTGGGATATTTAAACACAGCTGATCACTGCAGAGTGGGCTTGTGGCGGCCCTACTACTGTCCTGACCCCCTGCAGCCACAGAGGTGGAGTTACGCCAGTGAGTTGGATTTGGGGACAGGAAACTGACTGATAAATGCCGAGTCATAATATACCGTATTTCCCGGGAGATGTAGTACCACACACTGCAGACATGCAGTAACTCGCTAAGTGAGTACTGCTTGGCAGGAACCCATAAAGAAGAGAAGCATTGATTGTAAGTATTACATTGTGCTGTATGATTTAATATTTTAGAAGTTTGTAATTTTAGCAACTAGCTAAATGTCTTTTACTTGTTCCCTTTAAAAGAATCTAAAAACAATGAAAAACATGCATGCGACTTACCACTGAAGAGCTGCTTTCAGTTGGTAGGGAAGGCAAATTGTACCAGGGTCTTTTCCAATATTTTCCTTATGGTTGTCTTTCCTCCTCCGGTAGGACCCACCAACATAACTCCATGACGTGCCTGGAATTAAATTGACTAGCATAAGATTTTTAAATACATATTTACTTTGGGAATGTGAGGGTATTTTGTAGTTTGCATAAAATCATGTTTAGAATTAGATAGCTAGTAACTGCTATTAACAGAATAAGACTTTCTTGGGATAGATTTATATCCATATATTTACTCCAGGGCTACCAACAGAATTGTGTGGGTCTTATACTAGTAATTTTTTTTCCGCATCTGGCCCTTATATCTCTAGCTGTCTGACTCTGAGCCCCACCCTAAATCAACATTCATAACGTGATTATTAAACCTCTTGTATATACTACATTCCCTTGATGGCAGCCTTGGCCATCTCGGTTGTAGATTGATGATAATTCTTGGAGGGAAGTGAAGAGGGCAGGTAGGTTACACTTGTCACACCTACCCTGTCAAAGCACTGCCCAGTCGGGGAGAATCGTACATAGGCTTTGCGGCTCTGCTGTGGATCTGGAAAACTGTGGAGGTTGGAGTTTCGGTTTAGTCTCCAGATGAGAGATCATGAATTATATGGATAAGCTAGGCACTATCATTTGGTAAGGACTCAGGAATCAAATACACACTCTGTAAGGTCCATTGTCACAGGCAAATCAACTTCAGGAGTTGTGAGTATGGATTTATATGGACTTTACCGATCAACATATTAGATCCTCCATTGTGGTTGGCCCGGCCCTACTGTTTTTATCTTGCACTGTGCACTTTATTGGTGTTTCCGTTTTACTGTATTTTTGGTGTTAGGAATTTCATGTATCTACCCACTTATGTAATTTTGGATAGCATGTGGTATGTATAGTGGTTTTAGGGGCTATTATGTACTAGCAGGGAGATTCAATAAAAGTTTTATTGTTATAAATGGCGCTAATTTTGCCCCAACCAATCAGAATTTTCAAATGTTAAAGATCTGATTGGTTGGGGCAAAATTAGCACCATTTTAAATGATTAGAACTTTTATTGAATCTCCCTGTAGATGAGTTATGCCTTTATAAATATTGCATTTACTATATGCATTTTGTACTTTTTTTGTAGTTACAGTAGTTGGCGGAAACCACCCATATTTAACCAATCGTTATTTGATCAGATCCGGTACTTAGTAATTTAAGCCCTAATCATCTACATATTTACTGCATTATGCTGCGAGTGTCACTTACCTGCCTCCAATTACATTCAATATATTCAGCACATTATTTGTTTACAACTAAGCAGATATTTAAGTATATATTATTCCCCCATTCTGGCAGAAGTTGGCTCCTCCCTCCATGTAGTTAATCATGGCCGTAACTGATGACATCACAGTCAATGTTTGACTGCTTTCCCCCCTGCTGCCTCCGCTGCACATGCTCACGATTATAAAACTCATTGAGCATAGGGAGAGGCAGCAACTTCTGATAGAAAGGGAGAGAACAGGGGCAATACTTATCATTAAATATCTGGCTGAAATGCAGGAAATAAAGTGATAAAAATAGCAGTTGGTGTTATGGGCAAATAAATGATAAGTAACAAGTTTTTTTATATTAAGGGTGGACATGTCCTTTAAACACCAAGCAGGGGGAGGCAGTTTTTTTTCTTCAATATTGTGCATATGGAGCTTAATACACATAGTTCCCACCTATATCAAAGTCAAAAGCTTTTGCTGGCTAGTTAAAAATGCACTGGGAGGAAGAGTAGAAATAAATCCGCCCTAACTTAAAACTTCTTAAGAATGGATTGTAATTAATCCAGATAGACAATAATGCAGCTTTGGTTGTAATTGCTCCCAATATGCCCACAAACTTTACTGGCTCTTTAGGGTTAGGCAACATCAAAGCGGTTTAACACACGATTGCGATCCGATTGCATGTTAAAAAGCGCACACTGGTGTGGGACAATTGCTGGGCCACACTAGATGCACTGCGATACGTTCATCGGAGCCCATGCAATCGCAGGCGCGTGTTGCAGTTGGCCTTGACCTTTAGGCAAGTCCAGCCTAAAAATTACTCAGCCTTAAAATGATTTTCATATTTCAAAGATGCCCCAAACTTACTTACCTGGCCCGGTCCTTCGCCGTCTAGTCCCTGCCCCCTGCTCCTGTTTTGAGCTCGATGCGAGAAAAAACAGGAGCAGGAGACTTCTGCGCTGACAGCCGCTTCTCTTCTGGACGCGGCTGTCAGGCGATTGGGCGTGACGTCACGTCGCGCACTAACTGACAGCCGCAACCAGGAAGTGGAGCGGCTGTTAGCACCAGCCGCAGAGCAGAAGCGGTGAAGGATCGGGTCAGGTAAGTAATTTCTGGGGGATCTTGGAAATCTAAAAAGGTAGCGAAAGTTGGTATGGGGGTGATAATCATTTTAAGGCTGAGTAATTTTTAGGCTGGACATGCCCTTAAATGAGTTAAAAAAAAACTTCCTTACAAACAGAGCAGTTTCCTTTTTATAGAACACACATGGTAATAACCTCTCTATGATATAACAAACTAATTTCATTTGACCTTCAAAACATTTTCTAATGCAGCTCTCATCAATAATCAGTCCCGTCTGTACACACTTACCACAATCGATTATAAAACTGTATAACCTTCTCCACCTGAGTCTCCCAAGGTTGAAAACCTAATTCGTGACTTGCCAGGGATATTGCTTTCTGGAAAAAATAAAAATAAAACCACACAATGTTGGCCTCTAAAGGGACACCCAGAATATTATTTGGAAATAATGTCTAGGTGTATAAATTCAGGTTCACGAAAACCCTAATGAGTGTCAGGACAATTAGAGAGGCAAAAAACAAATAATCTGCAAGTTATTTAAACAACATTACAACTCATACTGCTGCAAAATCACTTTCTTTTTTTTTAATGTGTTTGTTTCCCCATAGGTAAATAAAATGTGCAGAAACTGCAGAGATGAGATAATGGGAACATTATCTTCCCTCTGTATATATAAAGAATAATTCATGGAAGAAAAGTTAAAGGAAATGTCACCTGATTCCATAAAGTTTATCTATTGTTTTTTATGCCTAAATATTAAAATGATACTTGCAGAATGTGCGGACTGTTCCATACCCTCCAACGTTCCCCTTTAAATAGGTAATCTGCACATGGGTATACATTGCACAGAGCTGTGCTAAGATCAGGTTTACTTCATTATACTCCCCATACAGCTCTGCATTCTGTAACTACAGAATTAAATGGTTATCTTAGAGGACTTGCTGTTTGTGTGAAATACTTTATACTGTAGATCCGGATATTTTTATAAACACACCACCCTGACACTCCATGTGATTTACCTCCAATCTTTGGTATTTGGTTTTTCAATCACTATTCCTGGGAATAGATCAGCCATAATGTTTTCAAAGACAGGAACATCTTCAGCCAAAAACTTGGTAAATTGGCTTCTTTTAATGCGCTGATTATTATAAGTGATTCGTCTTCAGGAGAGAGGATTCCATTATTCTCTCTGGGACACAGAAAACATCATGTTTACGGGTTTGTAGAGAGCAGAGGAAAAATTCTAATTCTCCAGAGTTGTCAAAGTTAAAAGGGAGGTTGAAAAGGTTGGACTTGATGGATACATGTCTTTATTCAACCTCAATTACTATGCTACTATGTTACTAAATTTTTTCAGCTGACAGCTCATCACTTTAACATAAGAGAGATAATTATGCATGCACAGTGCAAGAATTGATGAACTGTCAGACACTCCACACGCAAATCTTTTTCAGTTCATCACTCATGCTAGCGCTCACCCAGGGAGGTAAGAGTAGGCTTTCCTACCTCCATGGGATAGTTTCCCTTAAAAAAGGTTTATTTTCACTTTAGTGCAGTTAGTTAGCTTACTTACATTTTAACTTTGGTTTCTTCTTAAAGTGTTAATGTTGTCTCCAAATTGAGTTAAAGTTAAATAAAAACATGCATCTACCTTTAGAATGAGATAAGAATTTTAACCACAGTCTATAAAAGTTAACACTTCCTGCTGTCAGCAGCATTGGGGGGAAGGCACTGATGACATCACTCATCAATTGTCAATGCAGGAACTCCCATATTCCCAGCACAAAGTTTTATGTGAGCCTGCTTAGACCCTGTGGACAGGAGAATGGTGCAGGTGATATCACTCAAGCTACTAAAGCAGGAAGTGTTAACCATTTTAATACCCTGATTTCTAAAGACTACAGTTAGAAATGTTATGTATTGCTTGTTCTAAAGGTAAGGATTCAGGCCTTTATTTAACACACAGTTACTCTTCTAATAGATTATTATTAGTAATTTTGGTGGCCCTCCACCCTTTTAAAGCACCACATACATAAATCTGAATCGTGCATGGCTAATTAGGAATTATTTTAGAGGACATGAGCCATGCAGCTTTGTTGTAGTTTTAAAGTATAACATTGCAATATTGCTTACTAAGGAATGGATGGTCTCTATAAAATGGAGATGATGGACTTGTCTATATTAATGCAATGTACTGTCCATCACACTTTTTACAACAGTAAAATGCTTTGTTAAACATCACTCATTTCACTGATATGTACTGTCCCTTTAAAGTCTTAAGTGACATTTCTAAATCTTCTAAGGGATTAAGACTAAGCACAGCATCTTAACGTTCTTTCTAACGCTGCTGGTTACCAAGAATTTTGGAAAGCTTTTTATTAGTAGGTATCTCCAACTACAAGCTGAAATGAAATAATCTCTTTTAAGAGGTGAATTGAATTTAACAGACAGCAACAAAGACTATTAACTTTATGCCAAGAAATATTATGACAATAATATAGAAGATTGGTAGAACTTTTATATTGAGTAAAAGAACAGAGACAATCCATTGGAGTTATATCAACCTTCCCATATCTATGCAGTAAAGTGCCAGAATTAATCCTATATTTCAGTTAATCCTTTAAGGGTTTTTTTTTGAGAATTTCAAGGATATTAAATATGATCCTGTTCTCTATATATTCATATTTTGCATGGCCAGCGAAATCTGTATCTTTATCTTTCCAGTGTAAATCCAAAATTCTGTATCATTAAACACTAGCATCATCGGAAATGGGAAAAAATGCCAGCCTAGTGTTCTATAACGGTGGAAAACACCAGATGCAAAAGCTATTTACAGCCTCTTTCTGATACCACTGATTCCCTCTTCATATCCATTTAAACTAATAATTATTTCCTTCATTTCATTTTATTCAACTTTTATAATTGACCGTCCCTTTAGTATTAAAATACGAAACGGTGAGGGGATGTATTTAGTGAATTTTAATTATTTTCATTTGAATATTAATTGAATGATTTGAGCAGCCCGACTATACAGAAATCTTAGATAATTGTTCCAAACATTTATCTGTAAAGCTGTGTATACACACTGTCAAGATCTTTAGAAGATGACAAACAGAATCTTTAAAATTTTGTATGTCATTTTTCAAAGGTCCCTCACACACGTCCCGACCGTTCTTGAAATGTAAAGCATAGGGTGAATATTTGGGACTGCCACATTCCCTTTGGCTGCACCGGTTTCCTACTTTAGTCAGAAGCCAACCATGGACGTGGTTAATTTTTGGGTATTTCGAGTGATCCTAAGGTCGACAGTCAACCTCATCTAACTCAGGAACCATAGTTTCTGCGGTACACACTTTAACAACAGAGGCGTGATTCTGTTGGATCTGACAGAATCGTCCCTTTATCATTAAAGTCTGTACTTAGCTTAAAGGTTTGTACACATGTGAGATCCTGAAATGATCGCTGACAAACGAGCGGCCATGAACACCCATACCAGACTATAATCACACTTGTTACAGAAAACGGTGTGTTTATCTATATTCTGGGTATCATAGAGAAGGCTTTACATTCATAAATTTCTGTAGGGTGCAAAATCTAAACATTAAACAGGTTGTTTTGTTAAAGAGTAACTGTGGTCTCTAACAGAGCTCTTTCATACCTTTCAAACAAGCCTAGGATGATGTCTCTGGATCTTAAGTTTAGGACTGTAAATTTACAGTTCCTGCTCTGTCCTGTCTGTCTGTGACAGTCACATGATGTTCTGTCTAAGACGTCCCACCCCAAAATTCGATCTTTTTCTGAAGCTACTTACAAACCTGCTACCATTATCTATCCTTTTCTCTGTCTCTGGACACCTTAGGAAAAGAAAAGGCTTAAATTTCAGGCTTGGGACTAGCTTTAAAAATGCATCCTGGGCGGGGTTTATGATGCAGATGATGCTCTGTCCCAGCAGTGGGCATGCTTCAACCTTAAACGTGAAGGCAGACCCCAAAGTTCTGGTGATGTCACAGATCACAGTACTAGAAGAAAAAAAACCTTTATACTTCTGTAACTTTAGAAGACTGAAGGTAGCAGCATGATGCTGGGGTCATTTTAAAGGTAGGAGTGTGCCCTTTTGAACAAAGGACACTTGTATAGAGACCACAGTTATGAACAGTTATCAAACTTATGAACAGCAGACATGTTTAGAATCATCTGGAAATACTACTTACCCAGACCTAGGATTTGCTTTCTCTGACCTGCCATAACAAGAACCGTCTTAATTGCTCTCATTCCAAAATCTTAATGGTTCTAAATACAAGGAAAACAACATTTACTTTTTTTTTACCAAAGTCTGCCTGGCAATAGGTGTATGAGATGTACTTCATCACTCCATTTAATAATAGGGTTGTATGGCTCTATTTAATAATGGGATTGTATAGCTCCATTTAATAATAGGGTTGTATGGCTCAATTTAATAATGGGATTGTATAGCTCCATTTAATAATAGGGTTGTATGGGTTCCTATAGTGTTCTATGTATTAGTTGTCACTAATTGGACAAATAATAGGGCACAGTATAATGTGCAAAAAACAAACTTGATCAGGAATTAATTGGTATTAATGGAATATTGTATGACTAAAACCATCATTAAACTAAGTTAATCCCAGTGAATCATTGTTTTTATAACTGCTCAGTGAGGACTGAAGCAGGTCAGCCAGTTAGTGATTCTAACAAGGGGGTAGATGGAGGGACAGTAGAGAATTCAGTCTAGGTTGGATTTGTATCTTAATTGGGACCAACAGGGGGAGGAAACTTCTATAGGCTCCAGTGACATTAAGCTGTGGCAGAAATCTCCATTATCACCAGCTGGTTTCTCACAGTCATCCTAACTTCATACTTCTAGATTGTAGTTCAATGGCCTTTAAATCACTATGGCTAGTATTAGCCCATTAGCTGATAGAAATACTAGAATAACACCTACCATTGTGAATCCACAGCCCTATGACTCTTATTAGCCCATTAGCTGGTAGAATACTAGAAAAAGACCTACCATTGTTAATACACAACCGACCTATGACTAATATTAGCCCATTAGCTGATAGAATACTAGATAAGACCTACCATGTTAAATAACAGACCATTTATACTTGTTTTTTAAAGAATGGGGACATACATGCAGCAGCCCCCCAATATGTTGTTGACCTCCTAGACCCAACATTGGCTATTCCCAATAAAGAATGTTTCCTTACAAAAATCTGTTTGTCCTTGGCCAGTGCTGAAAGGTAGAGCTACTGTAGTTAACAGTATATGTAGTAAAGGTAGAGCTAGTTAACAGTATAGTATAGTAAAGACAGAGCTAGTTAACAGTTATAGTACAGTAAAGGTAGAGCTACAGTAGTTAACAGTTATAGTATAGTAACGGTAGATCTAGTTAAAAGTATAGTACAGAAAAAGGTAGAGTTACAATAGTTAACAGTATAGAATAGGAAATGTAGAGCTAGTTAACAGTATAGTACAGTATAGGTAGAGCTAGTTAACAGTATAGTACAGTATAGGTGGAGCTACAGTAGTTAACAGTATAGTACAGTATAGGTAGAGCTAGTTAACAGTATAGTACATATAGGTGGAGCTACAGTGTTAACAGTATAGTAAAGTAGGGCTAGTTAACAGTATAGTATAGTAAGTAGAGCTACAGTAGTTAACAGGATAGTATAGTAAGGTAGGACACTTAACAGTATAGTAGAGTAAAGGTGGAGCTACTATAGCTAATAGTATAGTATAGTAAAGGTAAGAGCTAGGTAACAGTTAAGTATAGTAAAGGTAGAGCTACTGTAGTAACAGGATAGTATAGTAAAGGTAGTGCTAGTTAACAGTATAGTACAGTAAAGGTAGAGCTACAGTTGTTAACAGGATAGTATAGTAAAGGTAGGCATAGTTAACAGTATAGTACAGTAAAGGTAGAGCTACAGTAGTTAACAGTATAGTATAGTAAAGGTAGAGCTACTGTTGCTAAAAGGATAGTATAGTAAAGGTAGAGCTAGGTAACAGTTAAGTATAGTAAAGGTAGAGCTACTGTAGTTAACAGGATAGTATAGTAAAGGTAGGGCTAGTTAACAGTATAGTATAGTAAAGGTAGAGCTACAGTAGTTAAAAAGATAGTATAGTAAAGGTAGGGCTAGTTAACAGTATAGTACAGTATAGGTAGATCTAGTTAACAGTATAGTACAGTATAGGTGGAGCTACAGTAGTTAACAGTATAGTACAGTATAGGTTGAGCTAGTTAACAGTATAGTACAGTATAGGTGGAGCTCAGTAGTTAACAGTATAGTAAAGGTAGGGCTAGTTAACAGTATAGTATAGTAAAGGTAGAGCTACAGTAGTTAACAGGATAGTATAGTAAAGGTAGGGCTACTTAACAGTATAGTAGAGTAAAGGTGGAGCTACTATAGCTAACAGTATAGTATAGTAAAGGTAGAGCTAGGTAACAGTTAAGTATAGTAAAGGTAGAGCTACTGTAGTTAACAGGATATTATAAGTAAGGGTATGCTAGTTAACAGTATAGTACAGTAAGGTAGAGCTACAGTTGTTAACAGGATAGTATAGTAAAGGTAGGCATAGTTAACGTATAGTACAGTAAAGGTAGAGCTACAGTAGTTAACAGTATAGTATAGTAAAGGTAGAGCTACTGTTGGTAAAAGGATAGTAATGTAAGGTAGAGCAGATAACAGTTAAGTATATAAGTAAGGTAGAGCTACTGTAGTTAACAGGATATATAGTAAAGGTAGGGCTAGTTAACAGTATAGTATTAAAGGTAGACTACAGTAGTTAAAAAGATAGTATAGTAAAGGTAGGGCTAGTTAACAGTATAGTACAGTAAAGGTAGAGCTAGGTAACAGAAAGTATAGTAAAGGTAAAGCTACTGTAGCTAACAGTATAGCATAGTAAAGGTAGAACTAGGTAACAGTAAAGCATAGTAAGTTAGAGCTAGGTAACAGTAAAGCATAGTAAAGGTAGAGCTAGGTCATAAAGTATAGTAAAGGTAGATCTACTGTAGCTAACAGTATAGCATAGTAAGGGTAGAGCTAGGTAACAGTATAGTATAGTAAAGCTAGAGCTACTGTAGCTAACAGTATAGCATAGTAAAGGTAGAGCTATAGTAAAGGTAGAGCTAGGTAACAGTTAAGTATAGTAAAGGTAGAGCTACTGTAGTTAACAGGATAGTATAGTAAAGGTAGAACTAGGTAACAGTAAAGCATAGTAAAGGTAGAGCTAGGTAACAGTAAAGCATAGTAAAGGTAGAGCTAGGTAACATTATAGTATAGTAAAGGTAGATCTACTGTAGCTAACAGTATAGCATAGTAAGGGTAGAGCTAGGTAACAGTATAGTATAGTAAAGCTAGAGCTACTGTAGCTAACAGTATAGCATAGTAAAGGTAGAGCTAGGTAACAGTAAAGTATAGTAAAGGTAGAGCTACTGTAACTAACTGTATAGCATAGTAAAGATAGAGCTAGGTAACAGAATAGTATAGTAAAGGTAGAGCTACTTAGCTAACAATATAGCATAGTAAAGGTAAAGCTAGGTAACAGTAAAGTATAGTAAAGGTAGAGCTAGGTAACAGTAAAGTATAGTAAGGTAGAGCTACAGTATTTAACAGTATAGTTATAGTAAAGGTAGAGCTAGTTAACAGTATATTATAGTAAAGGTAGAGCTACAGTAGTTATGGTATAGTATAGTAAGGTAGGCTAGTTAACGTATAGTACATATAGGTAGAGCTAGTTAACAGTTATAGTACAGTATAGGTGGAGCTACAGTAGTTAACAGTATAGTACAGTATAGTAAGAGCTAGTTAACAGTATAGTACAGTATAGGTGGAGCTACAGTAGTTAACAGTATAGTAAAGGTAGGGCTAGTTAACAGTAAGTATAGTAAAGGTAGAGCTACAGTAGTTAACAGAGAGTATAGTAAAGGTAGGGCTACTTAACAGTATAGTAGAGTAAAGGTGGAGCTACTATAGCTAACAGTATAGTATAGTAAAGGTAGAGCTAGGTAACAGTTAAGTATAGTAAAGGTAGAGCTACTGTAGTTAACAGGATGTTAGTAAAGGTAGTGCTAGTTACATATAGTAACGTAAAGGTAGAGCTACAGTGGTTAACAGGATAGTATAGTAAAGGTAGCATAGTTAACAGTATATCAGTAAAGGTAGAGCTACAGTAGTTAACAGTATAGTATAGTAAAGGTAGAGCTACTGTTGCTAAAAGGATAGTATAGTAAAGGTAGAGCTAGGTAACAGTTAGTTAGATAAAGGTAGAGCTACTGTAGTTAACAGGATAGTATAGTAAAGTTAGGGCTAGTTAACAGTATAGTATAGTAAAGGTAGATACAGTAGTTAAAAAATAGTATAGTAAAGGTAAGGCTAGTTAACAGTATAGTACAGTAAAGGTAGAGCTAGGTAACAGAAAGTATAGTAAGGTAAAGCTACTGTAGCTAACGTATAAGCATAGTAAGGTAGAACTAGGTACAGTAAAGCATA
>JAACNH010004381.1:0-24345 GCA_019447015.1 Hymenochirus boettgeri | reverse complement strand
ACCAGACAGAACATTAATTTATATGGCCAGTGTTATTCCTTATATCACAGACAGACACATTAATTTATATGGCCATTTTATTCCTTATATCACAGACAGACACATTCATTTATATGGCAATGTTATTCCTTATACACAGACACACATTAATTTATATGACCATGTTATTCCTTATAGCACAGACAGACACATACATTTATATGGCTGTCTTATTTCTTATATCACAGACAGACACATTAATTTATATGGCCGTGTTATTCCTTATAGCACAAACACACATTAATTTATATGGCCATGTTATTCCTTATAGCACAGACACACATTAATTTATATGGCCATGTTATTCCTTATAGCACAGACAGACACATTAATTTATATGGCCATGTTATTCCTTATAGCACAGACAGACAGACACATTTTTTATATGGCCATGTTATTCCTTATAGCACAGACAGACAGACACATTAATTTATATGGCCATGTTATTCCTTATATCACAGACAGACACATTAATTTATATGGCCATGTTATTCCTTATAGCACAGACAGACACATTAATTTATATGGCCATGTTATTCCTTATAGCACAGACACACATTAATTATATGGCCATGTATTCCTTATAGCACAGACAGACACATTAATTTATATGGCCATGCTATTCCTTATAGCACAGACAGACAGACACATTAATTTATATGGCTATGTTATTCCTTATAGCACAGACAGAGAGACACATTAATTTATATGGCCATGTTATTCCTTATAGCACAGACAGAGAGACACATTCATTTATATGGCCATGTTATTCCTTATAGCACAGACAGAGACACATTCGTTTATATGGCCATGTTATTTCTTATAGCACAGACAGAGAGAACATTCGTTTATATGGCCATGTTATTCCTTATAGCACAGACAGAGAGACACATATTTATATGGCCATGTTATTCCTTATAGCACAGACAGAGAGACACATTCATTTATATGGCCATGTTATTCCTTATAGCACAGACAGAGAGACACATTCATTTATATGGCCATGTTATTCCTTATAGCACAGACAGAGAGACACATTCGTTTATATGGCCATGTTATTCCTTATAGCACAGACAGAGAGACACATTCATTTATATGGCCATGTTATTCCTTATAGCACAGACAGAGAGACACATTCATTTATATGGCCATGCTATTCCTTATAGCACAGACAGACACATTAATTTATATGGCCATGTTATTCCTTATATCACAGACAGACACATTCATTTATATGGCAATGTTATTCCTTATAGCACAGACACACATTAATTTATATGACCATGTTATTCCTTATAGCACAGACAGACACATACATTTATATGGCTGTCTTATTTCTTATATCACAGACAGACACATTAATTTATATGGCCGTGTTATTCCTTATAGCACAAACACACATTAATTTATATGGCCATGTTATTCCTTATAGCACAGACACACATTAATTTATATGGCCATGTTATTCCTTATAGCACAGACAGACACATAATTATATGGCCATGTTATTCCTTATAGCACAGACAGACAGACACATTTTTTATATGGCCATGTTATTCCTATAGCACAGAGACAGAACACATTAATTATATGGCATGTTATTCCTTATATCACAGACAGAACATTAATTTATATGGCCATGTTATTCCTTATAGCACAGACAGACCATTAATTTATATGGCCATGTTATTCCTTATAGCACAGACACACATTAATTTATATGGCCATGTATTCTTATAGCACAGACAGACACATAATTTATATGGCATGCTATTCTTATAGCACAGACAGACAGACACATTAATTTATATGGCTATGTTATTCCTTATAGCACAGACAGAGAGACACATTAATTATATGGCCTGTTATTCCTTATAGCACAGACAGAGAGACACATTCATTTATATGGCCATGTTATTCCTATAGCACAGACAGAGAGACACATTCTTATATGGCATGTTATTTCTTATAGACAGACAGAGAGACACATTCGTTATATGGCCATGTTATTCCTTATAGCACAGACAGAGAGACACATTCATTATATGGCCATGTTATTCCTTATAGCACAGACAAGAGAGACACATTCATTTATATGGCCATGTTATTCCTTATAGCACAGACAGAGAGACACATTCATTTATATGGCCATGTTATTCCTTATAGCACAGACAGAGAGACACATCGTTTATATGGCCAGTTATTCCTTATAGCACAGACAGAGAGACACATTCATTTATATGGCCATGTTATTCCTATAGCACAGCAGAGAGACACATCATTTATATGGCCATGCTATTCCTTATAGCACAGACGAGAGGACACATTCATTTATATGGCCATGTTATTCCTTATAGCCAAGACAGAGACACATTCATTTATATGGCCATGTTATTCCTTATGCACAGACAGAGAGACACATTCATTTATATGGGCATGTATTCCTTATAGCACAGACAGAGAGACACATTCATTTATATGGCCATGTTATTTTATAGCACAGACAGAGAGACACATTCATTTATATGGCCATGTTATTCCTTATAGCACAGACAGAGAGAAACATTCATTTATATGGCCATGTTACCTTATAGCAACAGACGAGAGACACATTCATTTATATGGCCATGTTATTCCTTATAGCACGACAGAGAGACACATTCATTTAATGGCCATGTATTCCTTATAGACAGACAGACAGAGAGACACATTCATTTATATGGCCCTGTTCCTTATAGCACAGACAGAGAGACACATTCATTTTATATGGCCATGTTATTCTTATAGCACAGAGAGAGACACATCATTTAATGGCCATGTTATTCCTTATAGCAAGACAGAGAGGACACATTCATTTATATGGCCATGTTATTCCTTATAGCACAGACCCATTCATATAAATGGCCATGTTATTCCTATTAGCCAGACAGAGGACACATTCATTTATATGGCCATGTATTCCTTATAGCACAGACACATTAATATAAATGGCCATGTTATTCCTATAGCACAGACAGAGAGACACATTATTATATGTCCATGTTATCCTTAAGCACAGACACATTAATATAAATGGCCATGTTATTCCTTACAGCACAGACAGACAGACACATTAATTTATATGGCCATGTTATTCCTTATAGCACAGATAGACACATTCATTATATGCCATGTTATTCCTTATAGCACAGACATACACATTAATTTATATGGCATGTATTCCTTATAGCACAGACAGAGACACATATCATTTATATGGCCATGTTATTCCTTAAGCACAGAAGAGAGACACATTAATTTAATGGCCATGTTATTCCTATAGCACAGACGGACACATTAATATAAATGGCCATGTTATTCTTATAGCAGACACCACATTCCACAGAAAAAAGTCAGTATAACAATAACAATGGTGCAGTATACATAGGATCCGACAGGGGGGCTGTAGTCTTGTTGTTTCGCCTTCCAATACCCTCCACTTCTCTTGATCTCTCTGTCTCCTGTTGCCGGGGGCGGGGCAGATTTTTGCTGGATCCTGTTGTGTGAGTAGAGAGAGGAGGAGACGTCACTGTAGATCCGGAGAAAGAGTCAGGGTAATTGGTCGATTCCGGCTGTTAATGTGGCATTCAGTCTTGTGGGCATTTTTTTTGCCATCCTGTGTAGGTAGGGAACCACTGCTGTGATGTGAGGGCCATGACTTAATACTGCCAGCACGGCCAGCCTAGGCATCCGTGGCAGCCTGGGGGAAGGGGCTGCAAAACAGAGCTCTCCTTACCGAGTCTGCTTTGTGTACACCCGCCTGAGGACTTTCCCCTTGCATTGTAAGTAGATCACTGATACCCTCTATAGTGCTGTATGGGAAGGGAGGGACATTTCATGGTTCGTGTTGTGCTACAAGGAATACTTTGGTTGACTGCGTAGCTTGCCAGTGTAGACATTAAAGGGTAACTCCGTGGTCATTTTACATTTGAGGAGGGTAATGATACTTAAGAAACGGCAGCAAATTCATGGTGTATCTGTTCCTGTCCACATTGCAAGTGAGGATTATGAAGCTACAAGTTTAATAGAGGGGGAGGTTCTACTTTTAAAGCTTCACCTTACTAGGAGCTATAGGCAGCTCTAGCAACCCTCTCACACACAAATAAAAATCTTACTTTGGATCCATATGTTGGACGGATTCATAGACAAGCTTGTACTGTAAGATAATCGGCTGTAGTTTAGGTCAAAGCCGCACTTGTGACTGCAGGTCATATTTTTTTTCATATACAGTTTATTTTTACCAATTAGTCGTATAAAATGGTAACACTCCACTTCCATCATCACAACTGTCCTGGTGCAACTCTCAGAATATTCACAAGTAGCAGCAATGAATGCACTCACAGGTCTATTAATAATATGTTTTATCGCACAACATGTCATTGACGTGTTTCAGCACTTACCCGAGCTGTCCTCGTACATAAATACAGAAAACAGCTAGCCACTTGTACAAAATGTTGCAGTTTACCTAAAAGAGTAAATATTAGAAATTAGTGCTGGCTTGTCTTTACTTGGGAAAGTGGGGGCTCTTGTTTGAGTACATTAACTATTTAGTGACCCTCATACATTGGGCAGTGGAGAGCGCTGTGCGGAAGAAACACAGTAGTTCTAAGTTTAAAGAATTTGATTTTAAAATCTATTTTACACTAGTACTTAACAACCAAGATAATTTATCTAATATACTAAAGTATGCTCTACTTGGAGACTCTTGAGGTTTTGTGTGTTAATCGCATAATGCTTGATATTACAATATTTATAATTTTAAAAAGTTATGATTATAGATAGATAATACATCTTAGTATGTCTCAAAAAAGTTGTCTGTCACTATGTTTGGGACTTTTGATGGTGTTTTATTGTTTAGAAGAACTTTTTTAATAGCTTACTTTTTTTGTAGTGAGATATGAATACATCTACATGGTCTAGCTGTGTTAAGTAGCAGATGTCTGCTTTCATCTCTTCTTTCTGTATGTTTTTTTAATCAATTAAGAGAAACCTAACCCTAATGGAAACTTTAGCTTGCACGGATCCCTCTTCAGTAAGCCCTGATTCTAGATCTAAAATTTAAATCAGACTTTATTGTAAAAAAAAACCTGAGACTGTATATAGAAAAATATGCTTTTTTTCCGGTCATCCCTTAACTGACTCCCCTAGAACACAAAGCTGTGACCCGGATATAGGTTGATGAGGAGAATCATGGTGGCATAGATCAGGCAAGCATTTTCCATGCCATTTTTTTTTTGTAAGTATTCATAGATACTAAGTTGGGGTGGGGTGTGTAAGCCCGATTTTCTGTTAAAGTTTGATGTTAATGTCTGCTTAGTCAGCTAATCCTGTCATTTTCTACAATATTACCCTTTTGAAGTTCAATTAAGGGTAAATAATCCATGTACAACTTGAGGCCAATGTATCTTTTATCAAGGAGGACTCTCCTTGATATGGTTAATACTTGCCCAGTTGTCATAATTTTGGTCCAATGTTAGGTGAGGTCATCGGGCAAGCATTTACCTTCTATTTTTTATGCACAGATGGAGCATTCATTGAAGTGTTAAATGCTTAATTACATCAGTAATATTAAAAATAGGTTTGAGTAATGACCAAGTAATCTTATTTATTCTTTTTCCATACTACATTAAATTAAAAGAAACAATATAAATATCTAATCATCTGTAGAAAATATTTGTATGTATCTGCCATTTGCACAGTGTACAAAATGACTTGTGAACTAAATTAAATGAAGTTCTTTCTGTGTACCAAAGGTTGTATTTTTTAAAATTTGGACCATTTAATGTGATTTAAATGTACTTTCTTTTTATTACCTACAGTTCGGCTTGTTTGTAGTAGCCATATAGCAGAGAAAAACATAACTGTAGCTAACTGGATAGCTGTGGCTTTAATTATAAACAGGGTTATTCAATAAAAGTTCTTATTGTATAAAATGGTGCTAATATTGCCCCAACCAATCAGATGTTATTTAACATTTGAAAGCTAACATCTGATTGGTTGGGGCAATCCGACATGGAGTAAACATTTCCATTCTTTTCCAAAAATCTTGTTTTTCCCAATATTATCTGACACTAGACTGTAATTAATCAGGAAAGTGGTTTAATTTGATTGGTTAAATGATTGTAGTATTTTCAGAATTCTAAATAATTAAATGTAACCTCACAGTAGACGAACTAGATATTAATCACCAAAGAATGGAATGCGAACAATATGTATGGCACATCTAAGTACATTAACATTGTGTATCTTTGTGTATCTGTCTATCAAACAATGACTTAGTTGACGATTGCAATAACATTTTGTGGTGTATAGCCACCTTTAATTTTATTTCAGATGGGGAAATTATTCTTTCTTTTAAGATTCTTGATTTTTGCTATTTTTGTGACCTTGTAATTTACTTTACATCATATAAAGTTGTACTGTTAAATAGTTTTAACTCAGAATTAATAGCAAGGGCCACACAATCAAACAGATGGAGCAGATGGACCTGCCTGAAGAAGAGAAAACTGTTTTTTGGGAAACCTCTAGCTATCAATAGCCAGAAGGAAACCCTGGCTATCTGGCAATCAAAGGATAAATGAAAAGGAAACACAGACAGTTGCTGTGCTCATAAAACAGAGAAGAAACTTTTTTCACTCCAACAGCATGGCATCAAATCTGTAGCCCAGCAGGTATTTTCTTATGCAGCAGCACCTCTGCAAACAATTTTGAAAGGGGGAGGATTGTAAAAACGGGGAGGGGGAGGGAATTGATATCTGCAGACGGCTCTGTTCCCGGCCTCTTCTGTGCCTCCTTTGACCTTTACTTCAATAATGTGAAATGCGTCTAAGTATTAGCATTGCATGCTGGTGTTTGCATAGTGCCTAGATAACATTACATAGTAAGGTTTAATAGTGAAGTTTGTTTTATTCAAAACAGCAGAACATGATCTTTCATCAGTCTTTTGTTATATTTCCTTAATTTGTCTTATACAGACATACAATTGTACCAGACTTGAGCAGGCAACACACGGCCGTTAATGGTTACTCGGGTAGGGCATGTTTGTGGTAGGTCTTGACAAATTAATAAACAACGCCAAATAAGAGGCCACATACATGTGATTTTGGTGAGGAGCCAAATTACCAGGGGAGCAGACCCTACTTGGAGTCAAGGGGCCCATGTCTTACTTCCTGATGACAGATACAGCCTCTCCCCACAATAACTCCTTGATGCAGGGAAGGGGCCCTATCATGTATTTTTGCTGGAGGGCCCAGTGATTCCTAGTTAGGTCACTGTATGCAGCCCCTCTCCCCCTTGGTCCTGCACTTTCATGGTGCATAATATAACTTGTATATGCCCCTGTGATCCTTTAGCCAGGGTGACCTTTTTTTTTTTTGGAGCAGGTTAGACGAACTCTCACAGCCATCCATAGACATAAATAGAAACAGTAAGTTAGTCATCAGGAGTGCATTTCTAGGTGAATTAGCTGCATGGCTTATATTGCAAACATTTGAAATGTAACTGATAGTGTGTGTGTGTTTAAAGTATCTTTATAATGGGGTTAAATGTACCTTCATTTCTGTACTGTTATGGTCAATTCAATTAAAATAACATTTTGGGCATAAAATTCCAGAAAAGTTTAGTACCATTCCTGCTCCCCTATTCCTATTAGTCCTGTTTCCTTATGTCAAACCACCCCAACACCCTGCCTTATGTCATATACAACGTGGCAACCAGCTGTCAAGGTGACTATCTATTCTAACAGAGAGGGTAGTTAAACCTTCCACTCTGTCCACACACAGTTGGAGAAGCTGATCTACTTGCATGCGTGCACACTCCACGGTGGGAGGAGGGTTGATGACCCATGCGCAAGACACCACAATGCCGTTTCCAGGAAGGAGGAGAGCGAGAGAGGGAAAGTAAGGGGGAAGAGGAGAGGAGAGAGAGTGAGGGGGGGGGAGGAGAGGGGGGGGGAAGGAAGGGAGAAGGGAAAGAGTGGGGAGAGGTCTTTAAATGCAGGGTTGAACGATTTCTTTAAATAATTGGGGGGTTGCTGGTTTTGCATATAAAACCCTTTATGTGGTTTGCTATTAGCTACTAAAAATTTGATGGCAATGCTATGTTTATTTATTATAGAGGGCAAGAAAAGAACTAGTGCATTAAATGTAAAAGGGAATTAAAGGACAACTAAAGCCAAAAAACACACGAACCAGAGGGCAGAACACCTGATATAAAACCAGTAATCTGTGTCTAAATCTTAGAATTCTAGAATCAACACATTGGGTCACAACCATTATGTTCTGCACATGCTCAGTCCTAGCCATGGCGAGAAACTTGTTGAGTTGGTCACACCCATTAATAATCTCTAGCCAATCCTTTTACAGGACAGATAAAGCAAGGTAGCATGTGACGAGGCCAGGAGGTGTGGTCTGACACTGCACTTACACACAAATACTTCATCCAGTTCTTAACAGGCTTCATTACATTTATTTTAATACAATTTACTGAAGTGGGATTTTATAGTTTATTGGTGTTTTTAGGGGGGTTGTTTTCAGATTCTGGAATATAAAAAAATTGGGTTTAGTTCTCTTTAAAGTTTAATAATTAGTTTAATAATTATTTGCTAGAATTTACAGTTTTGAATAGTAACGTCAAGTGATTCTCTAAGGTAAGCTCCATTTTGGTATATAGGCCTGGTTTTCAAAATATGTCTCACTGGGAGGTGCTTCTAGAGTAGCTTGGTGAAAAAAAGAGAAGGAGCAGCACCCAGAAACTAATCAGGGAGATTCAATAAAAGTTCTTATCTCAAAAATGCTGTTATTTTGCCCCAATCAATCGGATGATTTACCATTTGTATGCTCACATCTGATAGGTTGGGGCAAAATGAACACCATTTTTAATAAGAACTTTAATTGAATCTCTTGATTGATTTTAAATAAGAAAATTGTGGTTTCTAAGCATTCTAAGATAAAAAATCAGCAGTACTTATTACACGGAATTTCCTTAACTTAAAGGAACACTATGCAGCAACTAACAGTAACTTTGCCTCCTCTTCATTAAAGGGCATGTCCCACCCCAAAAACTATAATCCCCCCACTACTGGCCCCAATATGTAGTGTATAAAATCCTTATATACCAGATCCAAATGGTTGCCCTGTAATCCATTCCCCAAACCCAAAAACTGGCCACCAGGAGTACTGCAGAGTCCATATAGGACTGCCTCGTCTCCCCTCCGGGAGATTTTGCCAGAGCAGATGAGCCTTCTCTCGCTCCTCTCGCTCCTGATTTGGTCTCCCTCCCCCTAGCATTAAACCCCTTTGCTATAATATAGTATTGGTCCCCCAGCCCCAACCGCATTACTATTATAACAAGAAGTCTGATCTTTACTGCCTTACCTCTTCTTCGCGTTCTACACTACCGGCAGCCAAGTCCGTGATTGGTGCTGTCCCGCCCCCGCTTGCAGTCTTATGCAAGCAGAGGGCCAGGATTGTGCGGAATGAGAGAGGTAAGGTAAGTATAGATCGGGGGACTTTCTTGCTATAATAGTAATGCGGTTGGGGCTGGGGGACCAATAAATATATTATGGCACAAAGTTAGTTTAAAGGGTGGACATACACTTTAACACATTTTCTCTCTCTCTCTCTCTCTCCTTATAGGGGAAGTGACATTAACATGCCATTATATACACATTACAAGGATTATACATGTATCTTTATGAATTGGCAAATAATGTTATATCATATGTGATAAGTTTGATTTATCATGTATTTATAGGAAAATACAAGTAGTCCTTATTCATACCCCTGGAGTTAGAGAAGTCAATCTCCTAATACACCAGGTCTCTCTCTGTTTAAGCCATAAGTGTCATCTTCTTGAAACTTATTTGGTATGCCCTCCAGCACAATGTATCAGATTATCCCATGTGTGTTTCTGGTCCAAACAATCTTTAGGCACTGGTAAATGTGTATGTTTGAGAATGATGGAAGATTTATACGGGCTAATCCTATCTTTTACTTTTCTGCTTTTGTTTCTTACACATAAATTAAATGGTACGGACATACAAGGGCAATATAACTAATTTTGATTAACAGGAGAAACATCCCATGAGTTTGTTGTCTTCGAATGTGCCTGGGGTACAAATGTAGGTCCTTCAAATTCAGTTACAGGTACAGGTGAAGAGATCAAACTTATGGGGACGTTCACCTGTGACTCACAATTTGTTCTGCAGCTGGCAGAAACATTCACGTTGATGAATATTATCACTTTCTAATGCACTAATGCAAGACTTGTGAGTGCACCCTGTCCTCAGTGTACATTACCATGTGAGCAGCACCCAGGCATAATAGATGTATATCCCTTATATTATATAAATAATTTATATCTTCATAGGAGATTGCATTGAGTTTTTTAGGAGCTCACCATGTGGTGGGGTATATGATATTACTATTAGGGTGTAATGTATGTGTGTACTATCTCACTATTACCATTAAATGACCATCAGTAAATGAATGTAAAGAATAGCACTGACTTATATTAGGTACAACACAAAATATACAAAATACATAAACTTACTTTCAGAGCTAAGATCCCTATTTCAAAATGGAATGGTCAAATGGAGCTTAAAAACACACCCCTGTGTTGCTCCATGTGAAAGGAAGTGTAATCCAGAAAAAGTTTCTGTCTGCAGATAAAATTCCCAATTAGACCCTGTAGCTCTACGAGCCAATTGCCACACCTATTTTTAAACTGATCCATTTGATGGGGTAACTTGGGAGTGGACTGATTGGCTAGAACAATTTGAATTGGCAGCCCACTATTAATGGTGGGATGAAGGTGCTCACTTGCAAGTCTTAGCCTTTTGCTTAATGGTAAAGCCAGGAGGTATACCAATACTGTAATACTGAAATCAAAAGAGTTATCAGTTATTAAAAATTGCTCTGAAGCAATTTTCAATTAGATCTGTATAAAAGAGTATATAATGGATAAATATTTCTTTACGTAAACTGGAAATAAGAAATGTTGTTATATTTTACATTTAGGGCAATGCTTTTATAATAACATGATGCTGTGAGGTACCTTCTGTACAATATATGAGGTACCATTACCACTTGCCGTGGGGAATACTAATAAGTATTAACCTAGCATGTTTAGTTTCAACCACACAGTGTGGCAGGATTGCCTGGGTATAACTCTTGTGACCCGGAAGAAGAGGCGTGTACTGCCTTGAAACGTTCGTTGGTCTTGCCGTGGAACTAGACGCGTGCTCCCAGCCTGGCTTGTTTTAGGAATCTTTTCAAACTTGGTATTCCTTGTATGTTATAGCGCATGTCGTTAAGAAGTGGGACGGACTCGGCAATGTGGACTATGCCCGCTGGGGCAACTAATCATCCTTGGGTAGATCCATCCAATCGTTTGTTGCCATATGACTAATAGCTTTATTAACTGCCTTTAACTCTGCCGCCAGTGCTGTCTTATCTGCTTGGCACACTTACGCTGTGCGAGTTTGAAACTGATCCTTAAAGGCAAAGTACTAACATTTAGCACTAATTATATTTGGCTGCTATGACTTGTCGTGCTTCTGCATACATGTGAGAAACTTGACTATTGGATTCCCATTTTATTCCACATCTTTATAGCCACAGTTAGAACGGCCAGGTTATTTGCTATTATTAAGGGAGTTCACTGCGCGTGATTTTATTCATATATGTCAGTTTTTTGTTTTTTTTTAGATATGATGTTTAATAAAGATGTTGTTTTGTACTATTCTAATATGTATTTGTTGTCAGTGTCCACCACAGGGTTTTCTTTGTGAAGGCGATTTGTCCTCATGGTTTTCTATTTTTGGTGCCTTATATGCAGATTTGAGGGCTTTGAGCCCCTTGTCTAAACCTGGTCTTTCTTCCCACTTTATTTCGTTTGTTCTCTCTCTCTGTCTTTTATTTTGTACTTTGCCTTATTTTTATTTGTTTATCTCTATTCTATTCTTCATTTATATTATATATATTTTTTACCAGGATTTGCGCCCACCGATAGGTGTTTTCTGCTGGCCCAACACACCGTGTTTCTTTTGATATCTTTGGATATTTTGGGTCTACTTCAGACCTGCAGGATATCCTATTTAGTTCCTCTGGAAGCTGGTGACTGTCTGAGTAACAGTTTAAAATATACCTGTTGTAAAGATTCTATATCGACTATATCCAACACATAGCAAAACATACACACACACATAATTTCCATTGTGCACCAAGGGCACACTTTTGCGCTAGTATATGTATAATATCAAGAAGTATATATAACTACTCCAAACCATGGCACTCACGGGACTTTTGAGACTACTAATACGTGTATGTATATATATTGACTTTGTGTAATTGTAGTATATGGCATAAACTTGCTCTATTAAAGATTTAAAGGGTATCTAATTTTCATAAACTATAGATTTAGATACAGCAAGATCCCACTACTTCAAAAATCCTGAGAAATTATCATTTGAAATCACATCATTTACAGGGTAACGTCAACTCCAGAATCAGACATCATAATATGTGAACCATTTTGACCTCTTACTAAGATCTTGGCTGCCTACCAGTACACTTTTTGCAACAATTAAGGATCACACTAGATCAGTTTGTCTGTTTCCGGACAGAAACATGCGTTGTGGTCCATTTTTTTTAACAGATTGGATTGACCCGGTCCGTTAAAAAAAAAAAAAAAAAAAAAAGTACTGCTGTATGCATTTCTGTCCAGAAATGGACACATTTTGATTAAAAATATAGCAAAAACGGATCAGAATGGACAAAAAAAACGTGACTGACGTTGTGGTTCGTTTTCTGTGTGAACATAGCCTAATAGAATCGGCAGGGAAAAAAGGCATAAGGCAGTGAGTAAGGGAGAATGGGGGCAATCCGGTGCACAAATGAACATTAATAGTTAAATTTTACTTCTCTCAAATTCCAGTCTCAGTGATGTGAAGTTTTTTCAGTGATGATAGTAGCCCTTAAGCTGGTATCTCTATTTACATCCTTCACACTCAATATTTGGCCTGCCAACAGATGACTGTTACAGGAAATCATACTATTAACTACATTTATTGTATGCTCGACTAGAACAATCTACTTCCTACTTACAATCCCAGAAAATGTTGTGCTTTGTTTCCCTACAATGCTGGCAACTTACTCTTTAGGCTGCTGGCAGAAATAGTGATTATAGCCAATCCGGCTTCCACTTAGATCCAGCGTCATCATGAATGGTCAGAACAATGAAAAAGCTAGTTACCTGACTCTCAAAACTTTGTGACCACCAGGTGGTTCACAACATTTACATGCCGTGATGCTTATAAAAATGTTTTTTATTATTTAATTACAAAGTTAAAGGGGAAGTTCAGTGCAAATACATATGCATTTCAGCAAAAAGAAGCAGTATTTTTTCATCCCAATGACCTTAATCTGCCAATTCAGCATTTTGTCTGTGTATATTAAATGCAACGTAAATACTGACTTCCTGTTGCAGGACCCCTAGTAGAGACCGTTATGGTCTTGCCCTTGAACCCAGTGCTGGGTTGATTCAGTTGCTCAGTAGAGATCTGAGCATCTTTGACCCATCCAACAGCCAATCAGTAGAAATTACTGTTAGGAATATTCCAAGGATGTGGTGCATCCTGGGAAGAAGGACCATTAGAACCTGAAATGTCATCTCACTAATGTCAACAGCATGAAACAGCAAAGGGTATGAAATCAACTGATTTTCAAAAGGGAGAGAAAAGTGTAGAATAACTAAGAAGGCATTACACAAACTAACAATTTAACAAATATTGATCATTTCCACTGAACTGTCCCTTTAACTGAGCTTTGACCTTGCTAAACACTGTAGAACAAGCTTTATGATGATACAAATTATTCTACAAAAAAAGGCTTTAATATTTGTTCTATTAGTAAATTATATCGAAAACCTTTTTATTTACCAATTATTAGAATGGCACATTTTTAAATTTCACTACGTTTTAGTGACAGATTAGGTTTGGTATTTTGCTCTCCAATGGGTAAAGTGATTTTTTCCAAATCACTTTACCATGGCAGTGGTAAAGTGATTGGTACTTGCTACCACACAAAATATTCAGCAAAGAACATTAAAAGGCCCCAATAGGCAGCTCGCAAGAATCGGGCAGCGTATTCACAATGACGCGTGATTCTGTGCGCTACCCTGCAATTTCTTTGATGTTAACCTATCATCTCTCTGCTTGCTCTGACCTGAGGAAGAGGGTTGATCCCTCGAAAGCTTGTCTACTAAAATAAACTTGTTAGTCATTAAAAGTATCACAGTACTCTACTTTTATACTTATATTTGACTAATACGGCAAAACAATCATATTTTTACCACTGCAGATAAGTGGGATCCAGGAAGTAGGGAACTTTCAGCCAATGGGATGGCTTACATCGGCAGCCAATCAGCATGCTAATTTTTTTGGGACTTACAGAAAAACTCCTCCACAAACAGGTGCATCCAGTAATCTGCTAGATCGAGCTGGAATTTATTGTTGGTGGCGCATCTTGCCTCTTACATGTGGATTGTGATTTAAAACAACAGGTATATGTTCTAAAAGTCATTTTTCACAGCTGATTAGACTGTGTGCGCCCTGCAGGGTCAAAGAACAATAATGGAAGGGGGAGGGGGGGAGGTAACTGGAGATAGAACTTGCACTTAAAATTGTTTGTTTCCCCCCCACCATTCATTTAGGGTCAGTTAGGTAGGCAGAACACTGTGTTAAAAAATATTTTTTTACGTAATACTGTAGCATATTCTGAGATAACATGAGAAACGTTTTTGACATTAGTATCCAGTTAAGATTCGTACACATGCTCAATTTGCGAGCGAGCCACGGCCCCCGACATCAAGCACTCCACACGACACAACGGCCTTTTGCGCGAACTGTCTGTGTGTATGCGTTCGGTCGGAGGGGTCGTTCGAACAATCGCCGGGTGGATCAACAAACAACCCCCCACCTAAGCATACACATGGACGTCTCCGCCGCGAAACGCCCGTTCGTGTTGTGGAGCTCTCGGTGTCGAGGATCGTTGGCGGAAATCGTACGTGTGTTATAACCTTTAGACAACTTTAGGAGGCCAGTTTGCTTTTTAGGTAGCCAGTGTCATGGCTGTGGTGCTCATAGCAAGTGACTTACGTTTCAATTACACCTGAGATGTTTGCCAGACCCTGATCGCGCAAACAACCCGACCAACGTATACACACACGCGACCATCGGCTGTTCGTCGTGGGTGTACGTCGGGGTCGGTCAGGGCTCAGAGGTCTGGCACATCTGCAGGTGTGTATGAACCTTTATGCTGCTTTCAGTGCTGCCTCTTCTTTTAAATAAGACCTCTAAATACTATTTTTATTTTGCTATTTAGCTTCAGAAATCTTACAGGTAGTAATTGCAAAAAAGGTTAACATTTGTGGTTCTATATTTATTATTATTATTTCTCTTGTACAACATAGGGTAGGATATTAGCAGGAAACATTTGTCTAAGACGAATTGCTGCTACAGGTGTCTTGATGGGTGAATGGTACATAAATACTTTCAAATGAAGTTTGGTCTACACTAGAGGGTAGTTGTATTTTTTATTAAAAAGTTGGAGGCCTAGAATAATCCATTTGAAGTAGTGTTTGGGCAAGTGATGATTTTACTTTTGCAATATGTGACAAATAGTTTTTGGTAATACAGTACAAATATAATGGTAACTAAATGAATTGTTTATTTCAGTAACCTTCAGTCTTTAGCATTTGTATATTTCCCCAGCACATTTGCATTCAGTTTCTGAATATATATTATTTATATTGTAAGCAAGCTGCCTCCCAATATAAAATGTTACATAGCTTAATCGCCCCCAGACACAAAGACTTAAGGTTCGTACACACCTGCGATCGCGGGTCCCGACCCACGATGCACAATGTGTACGACCGTTCGTTTGGGCGATAAACGGCCCGTGTGTGGGCCGTTTATGCGCCGAAATGGACGTTCGGTCGGGGATCGCCGAACGACCGCTTGGCCAATAAACGGCCCCCACACAGGCCAATTATTCACCGAAACGAACAGTTGTACGCCGGCGTTGCGGTTCGGGACCCGCGATCGCACGTGTGTACGAACCTTTCGACTTGAAAAATGTACCAGATGCAGATTTTCAGAAATGTTTCCTCACTTTTGCTGCTACTTCCTGTTCTTTTATGGTGCGGCTTGACTGCCATGCGCCTAACTGTACAGTGTGGGGGGTGGAACATTGGGCTGAGGATCTGCCTTCTGGTAATATATCAAGTTGAGTGTTGAGGTCTAAAGATGGCCATACACACTAACAATAATGGTTAAATCCCGTTTATCCCCATTATCATCAGTGTGTAGTTTCCCGACTGACAGAGTGTCGATGAAACGACCGTAGTTGCATTTCGGTCAGAAAAGATGAAAAATATCCATCGGACGTTATCAGCTCCCTTTACTTTAATTAAAGGGAGCCAACCGATCGTACTGTGTATGGCCTCACGGCTGATGATCCCCATACCACATATGGAGATCGGTCAGGTCTGTGTTTGCGGTTCCCACCGCATTTGTGCCGACCAGATACCAATGCGATCTGTTGCATGGATGCTGTGGAAATCGCATGTGAATGGCCCCTTTTAGGTTTGTGGGGGGGGTGATTGGGGGTGATTGGGGCGGGGGGGTGATGGGGGTGGGGGGGGGGGTGATTGGGGGTGTTGGGTGAGGTGATGGGGGGGGAGGGGTGCGGGGGTGATTGGGGTGCGGGGGTGATTAGGGGGGTGATTGGGGCGTGATGGTTGAGGGGAGGGGGGGTGATAGGGGGTGGGGGGTGATTGATTAGGGAGCGCGGGGGGGGGTGGGGTGGGGGTGGGTGGCGGGGGGGGGGTGCGGAGGGGGGCGGGGGGCGGTGATTAGTCGGGGGGTGGGGTGTGAGTGATTAGCCTTTTTTGATGTTGATTATGGGTAGGGGGCGGGGGGGGGGGGTGTGATTGGTGATTGGGGGGGGTGATTAGTCAGGGGCATTGGTGATAGGTGGGTGGGGGGGGGTGAGTAGGGGGGGGTGGGGGGGGTGATTAGGGGGTGGGGGGGGGGGGGGGTGAGGTGGGGGTGGGGGATTGGCGGGGTGATGATTAGGGGGGGGAGTGAGGTGGGGGGGTGATTAGTGGGGGGTTGATTAGGGGGGGTTTGATTGATATTAGGTGGGGGGGGTGGCTGCGGGGGTGATTAGGGGGGCGGGGGGGGGGGGGTTGGGGGGGGGGGGGTTGGGGGGGGGAGGGGGTTTCGATAGGGGGTGATGGGGGTGGGGGGGGGGGGTGGTGATAGTCAATGGGGGGGGGTGGGGGGGGGTGAGTAGGGGGTGGGGGGTGGGGGGTGATTGGCGGGAGGGGGTGGGGGGGGTGTGGTGGGGGGGGGTGAGGGGGTGATTAGGGGGGGGTGATTAGGGGGGTGATGGGGGGTTGGGGGGGGTGATTATGATAGTCAAGAGGGGTGGGGGGTGGGGGGTTGATAGGGGGGGGGGTGATTGGGGGTGGGGGGGGGTGATTGATTGGGGGGGGGGGGGGTGATGGGGGGGGCGGTGGGGAGGTGGGGTCGGTTGGGTGATGGGGGTGGGGGGGGTTGGTGTGGGTGGGGGGGGTGGGGGGTGCATGAGTCATGGTGGGTGATCGGTGGGGGGGGTGGTGGGAGGGGGGTTGGGGCGGGGGTGATTGTGATGGTGGGTGATGGTGATTAGGGGGGGGGGGGGGTGGTTGAGGGGGGGGAGGGGGTTGATGCGTGGGGTGGGGGGATGAGGGGATTATGGGGTGGTGATTTTGGTGATTATTTGGGGTGATTTTGATGGGGGGGGGGGTCGGGGGATTGGGGGGGTGATGGGAGGGGGTGAGGGGGGGGGGGGGGGGCGTGGTGTGATTGGGTGGTGGGTTGGGTGTTTTGGTGATTAGTCGGGGGGGGGGTGGGGGGTGAATTTGATGATGGGGTGTATTGGGGGGTGGTGGGTGGGGGGTTGATTATTGGTTGTGGTGATGAGTAGGTTGGGGGTGATGGGGGGTGGGGGTGAGGGGGTGGGGGATGGGGGGGTGGTTTTTGGGTGGTTTCTGGTGATAGTATTGGTTTGGGGGGGTGACCCTTTTGTGCTTGGGGTCCGGGGGTGGTGGGTTGGTGGGTGATGGGGGTGGGGTTGGGTGATTTGTGGTTGCTTAGATTTTACTGTGTTGATTTTGATTCTTGAATTTAGTTGATTTGGGTGTGATTTTTGTTGATTTGATTACGGTGGGTTTTTTGGTGATTGCAGTGGTGTGGATTTGTGATTATAGTTAGGGGTGATTAATTATTTTAGTCGGGGTTGATTACGGTGATTAGTCAATGTGTGGTTTGTGATTAGGGCGTTTTTGGATAGTGTTGGAAGGCTGGCTTTGATGGGGGTGGCGTGGTGTTGATTAGTTTTGTTTGATTAGGTTGATTAGGTGGTGATTTGATTAGGTGTGATTAGTGGGTGGGTGCGGGGTGCTTGGTGATTAGTTCGATTTGTGGGTGATTAGTCCAATGTATAAACATTACGTTTGCGGTGGATCTTCCCTTTTAAAGGAAAAAAAAATTACTCGTCTTACGCGACAAGTTAGGGTTAATAAATAGAACACCAACCACACGGTGTTTCCTTCCTTTTACTGGTACTTAGATTCTGCCTCTGGGAGTTAAATTTCTGACAAGCAGCTCTCTATTTAATTACTAGTAATGGAGAGCGAAAGAAAAAAAAGGGAAAAAAAAAAAGATTGTCAGTGTTTTCTCCCCAGAAATTTTTTTCAACGCAGGGACGCCAGGTTGTGGTGGCATGAAAAAGTAGGCGGATGGGGGTCGGGGGCGTGGGTGGTGGGACGGGGAAATTTGGGGGTGGAGAAAGAGAAGAAGCAAATTTGGTGGCCTGGAGAAGAGGGAAAAATGGAAATTGCATCTGCTCCTATATAGGACCAGGGATTATTTATGTCTAACATTCGTCCCACTAGATGTTTGAAAACTATGAACTCCCAGCATTCTGTGGGTTGTTGTAGAATGAGGGGAGTTGTAGTTTCTGTAAAAATTGCAGGGAGTGTAGTAGGTTCCCTTTTGAAGGTAACCCATGACATGGCAGCCAGGAAGCAGCACAAGCACAATGTGCACCCTTTTGTGTGGGCCTTGGGGGGGATCGCGGAAAAGCTAGTAAAAGTACCATGTGCAAAATACTTTGACAAGTATAAAAAAACGGGTCCTGGAATGGACACATTAATTTATATGGCCATGTTATTCCTTATAGCACAGACAGACACATTAATTTATATGGCCATGCACAAGTTTCTACAATGTTGTTGACGGTGCACAGTTGGCCAGATAACGGGGGGCCTGTTTTTAACATATAAAAAAATCTACTTCACTGTGACAATGTAACCACAAGCAATAAAAAAGGAAGGGAGCACAGAATGATTCATCTAATGTCATAGTCGCTATGATTCACTCATGGAGAAAAAAAAAACACAGCATGAATTTTATGTAGAATGGGCTCCCCACAGTAGCAGTGAGTCATTCGGCAGTACATTCACATGTTCTGTTAGGCCTACTACAAGTGTCCCAGTACCTTATAATTACACTTCCTTTATTAATTAAAAAGCTGGTCTTTCTCTAATAAATCTTCAAGATCCTCTAATAAGCAATTACATTTAAAAAAAACCCAAAGCAAACAAAATAGAACCCAGTTGTGACCCTCCTCCCTCCCCTTGAAATACCCTTAACTTACTTTCATCACAACAGCTGTCTCCAACATAAGAAGCTTTTCTTGGTAATACCAGGTTGGCAACCGAGGTTTATACTTGACCCAAATGTAAATAAGGTATTGGACTAAATAGGAAACAGAGCAGGGTTTAATGTAAGCATAAAATCTATGTTATAGACAGATATTTAGTATGTTAACATACTAAAACTGAATTCTACCTTTTAAAACCATCTTTATGATAGTCTATCTGGTTCACATTAGTTATGGCGGCAAGAGTAAATGGGTTATGGTTATGTTGGTTAATAAGGTACAGTTGGGTGTTTTTTACATGACACAATTGGATGTCTAAATGTCCAAAGTGTATGAACCTGTGGATTTATGCGTACAAAGGCACACTGGCACACTTCTCCACACGGTTCCTATTGCGCACGCGATCACCATTTTTTGTGCAGATTGCTTGCGCTTCAATAACAGATTATGGCAAAATCACAGAGAAATGCAATTCTCAGGCGCTTTACCATGCATTGATATTGTGGCTGCAGCCTTAAAAGATTTCTATTCTCTACACAGGGAAACGGTGGTGGTTGTTTGGCATAGATTAACATACACAGTATGTGTGTGATAAGTCTCCATCACTTGCATTATGTAGGAAAAACAAATTTTAGCAATAGTGGCTTCTAAATTTACATTCGTTATTTGTTAATGGCTTTTTTCTTTTTTATTTTTCCCAAATGTGTGGCACTGTAGATCAGCAGACACTGATGTACATTGTATCTTCCAAGGTGCCTGGAGCTAAAGCACCTTGTCCACAGTAACCTGCTAGAATACGTGTGTTTGGGAGGAATTTGCTTTTGTATTCTCATTTGACTCATTGAGTGAAGGGCCCGGGGCTTTTGTATCCATACCATAGATAATCTTTATTAAGTGTACAATTGACTGTAGCTAATGCAATTTTGCAGGGTTTCTTTATTTTCTTATGCAGTGAAAGAAGAAGTACTGGGATACCTGGATTACACTAGGAGGATCATTAATGACATCCCATTCTAAATCCATAGAAATTAAGATGGAGTTTGTCCTGCAACTAAAACAGCTATAAATTTTCTTGAAAGACTTTCCAAAGGATGATGAGTATGTTTGGAAAAATTTGCCCATTTTATCCAAGAATATGTAGAACAAGTGGCCTGGCTTGCATTCTGATTCTAGTTGATCCCAACGTGTTTTGATGGGTTGCGTTTAGTGTTATGGCGAGTAAGTTCAAGACAAAGGTTGCAACCTATACTGCACTTAATTCACTGAGCTGTTTTTAAACAGACTTGGTTTTATACAACATGACAATGGGTCTAATGGAACACCTGAAATCAGTGATTAAGAGGTATGTTTCAATGCTTTGTTCATATAGATCATATGTATACTTCAAGTAAATATTTCTTTATATCAACTGGGCTTGGTTATATTTACGTCATGACATGAGCAGTTTTATGTGGCACGGTCTCCAAAAAAGCTTTACAGAAGAAAAACTGAACAGGGCTGGGACCTTTGTGGCTCAAGGAAATTTACTGTGTGATAACATAGGTTTCAAGACTTTTTATGCTGAAGCCCCACTGCAAAGCACAAGACACCAATTGCCATTTTGTCAATGCGACTCTGTATGCTTTGCGGTGCTGTGCATGTGATTTCCATTATAATCCTTAATCCGCAATGTAAATGGTGATTAAATGCATTGCAATGACAGACAGGAGCGCAACGCAGCCAGTGGGCTAACTACAGCCACTGAGCAACGTAGATGCACGTAAGGCTTAGATAAAAGCATCTGGTAACATTGTAGTTAACTATGAGATGGTGAGAGGACACCCACATTATCTATTGGTGCCGCTAGTGATTTAATCAACATGAAAAAGTACGAGAATACTAGTGGTATAGACACCCCACTGAGTCCTTGAATAGAACACTTAAAGCAGCACACTCTCTTGACCACCTTAATACACAAAGCTCAATTAGCTTGAAAATGAATAAAACAAAGAGGTTCTTGGTTTCGAAACCAAAATCCCACTTTTATGTTTTTTAAACAAAATATCCTAAGTGCATAGTGCTATCATTCTAAAACATGTATAAATATATACACCCAACAGATCCCAAGCCACATAGCTTACGATGTCTAGAGAGGACCAGTCTTATTATGAAGCATTTTCTCACTCACAAAGTCAATATGCAAATTCCCACTTATGCTCTACCGATTGTATAGCCCTGAGTCAAATCAGCACATAATACCATAAGCCTGTTCAGTTCCACCACTAGTCGGTAACGTTCTGCATCACCAAACACTATATTGTGCATTTCAGCGAAGTTAAACTTAGGCTAAGCTACACTAATGCGTTTTTGCACGCGGTTGCGCATGCATGTTTGGTTAACATGCGTTTTTATAATGTTACGGGTCCTGCATGTCCCGCCTCTGATTTGTTGGCTGCACCTTATTCCATAACCCAGCTGTATATCCGTAAAGTACCAGACAGACACGCTGCAGTTACCCCTGTCTGTAGTCCTGGTGACTCCCTTTGCCATTCTTTCTCAAGTAGCCAAGAAACTGGCTAAGTTCGGTTTCGAACGTGGCTATCACCGGATTTTTCCCGTCAATCTCTCCATAGAGGGCGGCTGGTAACGGCTCCATAGTAAAATCCTCTCAACTACAATCGTCGGTATTGCCTTGCGCTTGTTGTTAATGGTAGTCTCCATAGCGACCGTTTGGTTCCAGAGAGAGGCTTGAAACACAAATGGAAGACTTCAGTCTAATCAGCTGGGAAGACAAAAGACTTCTAAAAGGAGGAATTGATTATGATACAGTGTACATTATATAGAATATACACACACACTGTATATTAATGCAATATATATAGATGCAATACATGGGATACATAGGATACAATACATGGGATACAATACATTTGGATACATGAGATACAATACATGGGATACATGAGATACAATAACTGATACATGAATACAATCATGGGATACATGAGATACAATACATGGGATGCATAGATACAATACATGGGATGCATAGGATACAATACATGGGATACAATACATGGGATGCATAAGATACAATACATGGGATACATGAGATACAATACATGGGATACATGAAATACAATACATGGGATGCATAGGATACAATACATGGGATACATAGGATACAATACATGGGATACAATACATTGGATACATGGGATACAATACATGGATACATAAGATACAATACTGGGATACATGATATACAATACATGGGATACATGAGATACATACATGGGATACATGATATAAAATACATGGGATCAATCATGGGATGCATAAGATACAAACATGGGATACATGAGATACAACATACATGGGATCCATGGATACAATACATGGGATGCATAGGATACAATACATGGGATGCATAGGATACAATACATGGGATACAATACATGGATACATGAGATACAATACATGGGATACATAAATGGGATCATGAATACAATACATGGATACATGGGCACAATACTGGATGGACACAGGAGATACAAACATGGGATACATGAGATAAAATACATGGGATACAATACATGGAATACATGAGATACAATACATGGATACATGAGATAATACATGGGATACATGAGATACATACATGGATACATGGGCTACAATACATGGGATGGATACAGAGATACAAAACATGGGATACATGAGATAAAATAATGGGATACAATACATGGGATACATAAGATAAATACAGGAATACATGAGATACAATACATGGGATACAATACATGGGAATACTGAGATACAATACATGGATAAAATCATGAGATCCACTACATGGGATACATGAGATACAATACATTGGATACAATATGGGATACAGGGCAATACATGGATCCCTTTCACAACTTGGCATTGTCAGTCACCGCTAGGGATGCTGGGACATTGTCATAAAGTATATAGCATAATCAAAAGGGGTACTTAAAGCTATAAATATTATTTAATAAGTGCAATAAGACCGTTCTCCTTGGTACTATCCCTAATTTATATGGCCATGTTATTCCTTATAGCACAAACAGCACATAAATTTATATGGCCATGTTATTCCTTATAGCACAGAAACATTAAATGAAATGGCCATGTTATTCCTTATAGCGCAGACAGACACTTAATGTATATGGCCATGTTATTCCTTATATCATAGACAGACACATTAATTTATATGGCCAAGTTTTCCTTATTGCACAGATAGACACATTAATTTATATGGCCATGTTATTCCTTATATCACAGACAGACACATTAATTATATGGCCATGTTATTCCTTATAGCACAGACAGACACATTAATTTATATGGCCATGTTATTCCTTTAAAGCACAGACACACATTAATTTATATGGCATGTTATTCCTTATAGCACAGACAGAACACATTAATTTATATGCCATGCTATTCCTTATAGCACAGACAGCAGACACATTAATTTATATTGGCTATT
>JAACNH010004380.1:0-24352 GCA_019447015.1 Hymenochirus boettgeri | reverse complement strand
GCATACAAACAGACGAAAACTGCTTAAAAAAACTTTTAGTAACACAATAATCTTGTTTCATTGGTAAACAATAGTGGCTGATGCACTTTAAAATAACCTAACAATCACCATTTTATCACAGTCTTTAAAACATAAGCATTCCCATAGGTTGCTGCAACACAGGCAAAATTTTCATTACAGGCACAAGAGGTGCAAGTATTTTCCCTGTGTTACGCAGAGAGCAAGTATTCCCTCCAGACAATCGATCTAGAAAAAACTAATGTGTATCTGTCTATGGAAAGGAAATTGTTCAGCCACGCCTTATTATGTGCTATTTAAAACACACATGATTGGGTGAAAATGTCCGCTCCTGCGTTTCAAAACCATTTTGGGCCTGTGCTTTACACAGCCATTTATTGCACCAACCCACTCTTTATTTCAGATTTTTACTTCCTTTTTTACTGGTCTCTACAGTTAAAAAAAAATCCATGTGGTTGCTGCGATTAATAGGACAGGCAAAAATTTTCACACCCTCACTTAAAAGCTCCAATTTTTTTCAGGTGAACAATGGCACAAACAAGGTAACTTTGACGTGGAGCTGAATATCAGGTGAAAAACATGCTGGTTACCATCATAATATAATGGGAGGGGTAGCCTGTACATTCAGATTTCAAGCAGAATCAGACGTCACTTCAAAAGTCCAAGTATTTTGAATGTGTCCTTTTTTAAACCATTCATATGATTGTGAAGGTTCTCATTCTCCAGGTCCATGGTATAATCTGTTGTATTCAATTAGATCAACTGGACTTGAATGGTAGTCCTTTGAAGACGTTTCGCTAGTCATCCGCCTGGCTGTCTCAATTCAGAATGACTTTACAGTCTTCTGAACTGAGAAACCAGTCGATGACTAGCGAAACGTCTTTCAGAACTACATTTCAAGTCCAGTTGAATCTAATTGAATACACAGAGTACATCAATATGATCAACCAAAATTTAGAACTCCTTGAATTCTGCGTTTCATCAAAAAGGTACACTGCCGCAAAACATGCACAACAAAATAAATTAGTTCGAGAAACACCTTGGATTGAGGTCCCATTTTGCTCACTTGAAACACATTAGACTTCGGAGTCTGATACTCGTCTTTCCTTCTTTTCCTATAAGTGATGAGATGGTCAGATAGGCAAGTTCAAGTCCATATCGTTTAGACAGACAGAAACATCAGAAAAATAAAGACACAGTACTTTCTGTTTACCACCTATCATTACAACGTGAACCAATCATAGTATAAAATACAACCTGAATCATGGAAAGTGAGGGCAAGTTTTGTACAGAGATTAAATAGGGTGAATAGCTGTAGCGGCTGTGTGAGTGTCCTCTTGCTTAATGATGTAAATCATTAGTGCGATTTTAATCCCTTAGAGAGCGATGCGGAGACGTGCGCTTCTTTCCTTTGAATTACCCTGTAGGTTTGTCTTGTCATCCTGCCCTTGTTGTTCTTGCATCTATTTTATGATTTTGACTATGCAAGATGGTGAATCGGCAGATACACCTGCCAGATGAGGAATGTCCAATCAAGTCACCGATAAGGGCTTAGTGATGCCCTTATCCCATTGTCGGAGTACTTTCTTTACATGCCTGATTTGACTGCTTTGCAGCTTTTCCAAATCCCCCATGCTGAAAAACCTGCCACAGAGAACATAGACATATATTTAAAAAGGTTTGACTTCAACATGTTTTTGTTACTTATTCTATTCGGTCAGGATGGAAATTTTTTTAAAATTGAGAGAGAAAAAAATGAAATGTTGATGTCTTTACTAAACAATTAAAAGGAGTAAATATCTCTAGTTAAAATTACTTGTAGGTAAGAACAAAGGTAGAAATGAGGAATTCATACCTGTGGGGCAGACTCCACATGAAGTGGCTTGGGACGAACTCCCAATGCGAACACTGCCATCTTCTGAGCAAGAAACAAGGTGCCTGAATGAAACAGTCTCTGTTTAGTAAAGAGATGGAGAAACAACAGAGTTCCTTCCTTTAAGAGAATGTTCACCCCTTGTAAAAAAAATTAATATTATGCAGACCCCCAAAAACCTAGCTTCCATTTTGTTAATATAATATTGTGCTCCCAGCCAGAGGAATCACACTTACAAACTCATCGATCCACGGCCGTGGCTCTCTGGTTCCGGAATAAGGCAGCCAGTCTCGGCCGTGCGGCTGCTCGGGAACACAGAAAGAACAGCTGCATTGAAGCGGGAGGAAGAGGCAGTGGATTGTGATCTGTAGTGTGATTCCTCTGGCTGGGAGCAGAATATTATATGTTTAACAAAACGGAAACTAGGTTTTGGGGGGGTCCTGCATATATATTACATTTTTTGATATGGGGTGAACTTCCCTTTAATAAGAATTGCAGTAGTAGTATAAAGAAATTGTGAAATCATTCCTCCAGACAAAAAACAGTATCTGTGTGTGAAATCAAGTTTACTGTAAAAGCAACTTAAGCTAAATTAGAAAAGGAGTTCCCAGATATAATGCTAACAGGTTCAGACTTAAGGTGGGTAACACAGTACCAATCCTGAAAGATTCACCACACACAGTCACAAGCTTTTTCCCTATATAAGTATAGTGAGATCATTTGTGACTGCCACACTCAATACGATCGTGGCCAACTCCCTATACTTTAGTACAGGGGACCACAGCCGAGGGAAATTTTTAGTTTGGACGTCAGTTGACGAATAGGACAACGTCAGAGTCTATTGCTCGGCTGTACATACTTTACCAACAATTGGGAATATCCAGCTTAGTTACACACAGGAGACTCAAGCTCATCAATTACATGCAATTAACATTTTTACTGGATGGTTAATTCACTATGCAATTAAGGAAGCAACAATCAATAAAGTATGGCACACAAGGTCGAGGCAGTTCTGCATGCAGTCTGATTTTATTATTCAAACCAACACATACACGTGAAGGCAGGATCGGTCACTATCACACTATAAACATGGCTGAAAAGCTGCAATTTTTAAAAAAAATATCAGCCATGTGTGTACCCAGCCGAGATTTCACAACAGAGAAAAATGTGTGAATTCAGTGCTGTATCTTACCAAAAGAACACAATTTTAAACTTTAATCTTCCACAACATTATATAATATGTTTTTCGGCAATGCTTTATTTGGAGAGAAGTTTCTATTTGGATTTCGTAGCCAAGCATCTGTAATAGAAACCTGTGTTGGTGTCTTACTGAGTAACACCTTTACAGGAAAAAGTTAAAGTTATGATCTATAAATGTAATTATACCAATGGGAAAAAAAATCTCTACATGCCATCAACAGGCCCCGTTAAACCACTGCACCAGGTTAGTTTCAGTCTGGAAGTATTTAGCATACAGTATTTATTATTTCAGTACCTGTTGGGGAGTTTTATAAGTGCTGAATGTTTGAGTCATGTGCTCTTTTTTGGAATGCAATCACACGCTTCTGTTGAAAGTTGTAGACATAGATACCTCTCCACTGCAGCAAAAACACACACTGCAAAACATTGAGAACAACAGAAGAATTCAAAAGAAGATCACATTTAATAAACACTGGGGAGCATTATTTGGTAGTTATGAGAATGTTTGAATTAATTTCTGGCAATGAAAAGTGCTGTATATATGTGGCTTTTTCTACATTTATATTGAAAGGGTGAATCCAGTCGAATATTAAATATCCTGTAAGAAGATTCTATTGAGAACGAGAGGTAAGAAAGAACAGTCTACCTCCCATCCTTACTTTCAGTGCAATAGCAACAACGTTTCTGAAGTTTGCTGCAATTGCACTGCTTACAGGTCCCCAGCCAACAACCCAACGGGTCTTTATTCTTTACTATATGCGCATACCAATACAATCAACAGGTTTGAGAGGTACAGCAAACAGCAGATACAGAGCACATTCAGAAAGATGCAAGAGTTTACCTACGTGGAAGTGGATTATTTCTGAAAATAAGGATAGTACCCTGTAAAGCAAGTTAAGTTTAATTGTAAGCTGCAGCTTTAAAAAAAACTCCCTCCCCCCCTTTTTTCCTTTTCCTTTCTAGGTCCCTCCTGAGCCTACCTGTGCTGCTGTAAAGTGCTGACATCTTGGATGTGGTTTGAAGACTGCTGTAGCTCCACCCCTCAGTGAGTTCCTGGATCTCCCAGTCCAGTCCCAAAGCACTCCTCGTTTTCTCCGTGTGGGTGCACGCGTTGTCAGCACGTGCAGCGTCATAGCGCCACGCCATACAGAAGGAGATAAGAATATGGAATAAGAAGGAGTCTTCAAACCACATCCAAGATGTGAGCAACTTACAACAGCACAGGTAGGCTCAGGAGAGGCCTAGGAAGAGAAAAAAGGGGGTGGGGGGGGGGGGGGAGTTATTTTAAAGCTGCAGCTTACAATTAACTTAACTGCTTTTACAGTGTACTTATCCTTTACATGTGGGTAATAAGGGGTCAGCTCCTAAATCCACCTCTTTGTTCAGTGAAGTCTAAGTGATTGCAGTACACTAACATGCTCTCTAGTGCACAGCAGATCAAAACAAGAAGCTGCAGCCTGTCCTGCCCTCTTGTCTAGAAGCTGAAAGCCATTCATGTTACAGCTCAGAGATACTGTCTTTCTCAGACACAGAACAGGGATTGTTGTATTGTTTTTGCAAACAATGGCACTTTGCTTTTTCATATAAAAAATAAAAGTACGGTAATCTTAGCAGTGTATTTGTTGGCCTGTATAGATGTAAAAAAACAGAATGTTAAATGTTCAGTAAAAATAAATAAGTGTCTGGAGAATTGAACCTTTAACCTCTTGTAATCAGTCTATCTGTCTATCTAAAAGAAAAGCATTCGCAACCAAAGATAATTATAAAGAGCTTGTACATTAAAAACTTTTCTAGGAAAATTAGATTACTATATATTGCTCCTGGTAGGCTATTTTTGTTCCACTCATGCTAGTTGGAAATAACTGCGGGTACCAAACAGGTTTCAAAGTTTATCAGGACGTCTATATTGGTCTGCAGTACAGAAAACACAATCTGTATCGACAATGAACATGGGACAGGGATGTAACCAATTGGTTCACATTCTCACACAGGCTGTTTAAAGACTACATGGACAGAGATGTACTGGCAACATAGACACTACCTTAGTAACATAATTGTGCACCTATGAGCATGCTGAGTTTTCTCAGTGCTCACAAGAGAATTGAAAAGAGAAAAGAGTATGAATACTCTGCACTCATAGGCAGTGATGACAATATATAACCGGAAGAGTCGGTAGCTGTGATATAAAGGCACCAGGGATCAAGAAGGTATCTTTGTATAACCGCAGTCCTATGTGATTATTACAGTTTTAAATCTTGAGGGGTACTCTACCTATATACTTTTCTGAACATTCTTTAAATGGAATATAAAGCCTTGGAATTCCTTACATTGGTTATTTACTGGGCTGGGTAATACCTGGAACATTTTCATAAAAACTTTTGTAATAAATATGTTATTTCAGTTGCCCTTTCATTTCTCCTTGGGTAGTGCTCCTTAATGATCCATGTAAACAAACTAGGTCCTAATATGAAATTAGGATTTACTTACTTCATCATACATGTAAGGTGTGAATGGCAAGTTCCTCTGGTCTATGAGATACTTTAATTCTTGTGGAGCGTCTTGGGGGATGTGGCCTCTGAAAAGTTTTCTTCAAAAGCCTGAACTGTCCAGTTTAAAGTGTCCCATACAATCAACTCTCCCAAGTGAGAGCCACTCACAAAATAAACTCTGGAGCAGAAAAAAGAAAATAATTTTGCTAAAGGGTTTGCTTGAAGGTATTTTTATTATTATTAACTGATTTACTTAGCACCCACATCTTCAGTGAAACTTTACAATTACATCTACAAATACTAGCAACACATAGTATCTAATTTACCAGAGCCGGGGGCAATAATATATAAAATTAGTGGCGGATGCACGTGTTACGCAAAAATACACCCGCCCACATGGCACTCGCCGCTTATTATCTGTCTGCGCTAATTTTAGCATCAAAATGACATTGCAGGTAAATCCCCTTTGGATTTACCTACATGGGCTAACGCGTGTATTGAATCAGGAAGGGCGATTTGCGGAGCGAAAGTGGCTCAGGGATAAATTTCCCACATAAACATTACAAACGAGGTTAGTGCATTAATACAAAGCCATGCAGCACTGACAGAGTGACAAATGGCAAGTTATACAGCAATAATGTGGTACAATAGGAAAGAGTGCCCTGTCCAAGGAGCGAGAAGATGAGTGAAAAGGAGGGATATGTAAAAACTTTCAGTGCAGAAGCCATTTACTGAGTTTTCAAAGAAATTACTTAGAGGCCATTTTTACCATTGCTGTTTTCAGTGAGCTAATGATATCCTGGTGACCAGACAAGCATTAACTTCTGATACGTCCCACTGATCGCCTCCTTCTGTGGTGGCACCAAGTTTAATATTACTGCAATTGTAAAAGAGAAACAATTTACAGACAGATACAGTAACAAGGGAAGAGGAAATAAGCAAGATCATATATCCTAGCCCTCAGGCAATATACTCTAGGTCTATTTACAGATAGATGAAAACGCGCTGTTGCGCTACATTCAATATTCGCCAAATACCAATCGGGTCTTGCTGATGCATGACTTTGACACCGACTATTCGCGGTCATTAGAAGACCCACAAAATACAGCTGCAGTTGCGATAATGAATCAGTTGTGGTAGCTGTGCAGATAACACCTGCAATACCCACGCAGCCACTGCTATTCCCTACTGAAGCCATGCTAATTAAGTAGCGCCACTTTAAGAAGAATTTTTTTTTTTTGTTCTAAAATTGCAATGAGTAACATGATTTCATCGACTCCAGGCAGAGTTTAGATATCAGATCTCTTGAGGGGCCTTTATTATGTGAGCACATCTCTCTGCTGACTTTACAGTAGGGTATCAAACATAAAAAGTAAATGGATGTGTGATATTTCACACTAAAGTTCATTGGATATTTTAAATGACAATTATATTAAGACCACCCTCCCACCTGATAGTAACCCGGGTCTTTCTACAGGTCAAAATCTGGCATGTCTGCCTACCCCCTCCCCCACAGTCCAGGACTGGTCCTGGACTGGAGTGCCTCTTTCCATTGCAAATCACAGAACTGTCAAGGAGGCAAAGAGACGATGGCAGTACGGTTGGTCAAAAGGACGCACGATGTGTCCGAACGTTTGTTTCGGATGATAACAGGCCGTGTATGGGCCCTTTATCGTCCGAAATGGACGTTCAGTGGGGATTGTAGCCTGACCGACCGGGCGGATCTCCAAACGACCGGCATTTCGGCCGATAAAACCGCCCATACACGGGCCATTATTGGCCGAACGACATTCGGACAAGTGTGTGTTGCACGTGTGTACAAGGCTTTAGACAGCCCAGTATAGGACTAAGAGAGAACTCAGGGGTGAGGGCCTAGCAGTTAGGTCCTCACCCTGAGGAGGGTGTATCCTTAAGGGCATCTATACCGAAAAAAAGGTTATTTTAAATTGACCATAACTGGAAACTATAATTCTTCCCAACCACCACTGTATCATTTTTTCTTGAGCTGCCCCCAATTTCTTTAGATATCCAATCTCAAACTTCTTATATTTCAGCGGTCAATCAAGTTCTTGCTCTCAAAAACTATTCTTCTGTGAGTAGTTTAACTGTAGCTGGAATGGTGACAGAGTTTTGACAGTTGGAATGCTGTGTGCAGGCTTGACAGTTGGTTTGTGGGGAAAAAAGTCAGGTCAGATGAAGTGGGAGTGGTTAAAAGAAGGAGGGGGATACTGCTCCTAAACAAAATGTGTGCTGGATTGAAGGCATGCAGCAACACACACAAATCAGAGTAAGTGCTACTCGTATTCAATTATAGATTTAGATGTGGCAAAGTCATTTTTTCAGTGGTGTCCCTTTAAGGCCCGTACAACATAACATTTTCCGTTGGCGGCCCAACTGCCTTTGCTAATCGACATTACTCCCCAAGAAAAAGCCACAGAGCAGAGGGGAGCGTGAGGGACCGAGTCAGGTAAGTCCTTCAGAGGCATTTTGACATTCTTACTAATGGGAAAATGGGGTTGGAGGAGTGCTCTGACCAATATAACGTTTTTTTGCTGGACATGCCCATTAAGCAATTGGATATATTCTTCTCTTAACCACGCCAAAATTACTTACTCAAATTTTTCCAATGGCTGCAGCCACACAGTTTTTGGGTAGTTCAACCACAGCACTGATACTTTAAAAACAGGAATTATTAAATATACTTTAAAAGCAGACTTAACAAAGTACTTAAAAAATAGAAAGATACAGTAAAATATTTTCATCATAGCAATTTTTTTGGTAAAATATTAACCTGTCACCTATCTATCCTCCAATTATGGAAGTCTACCATAGATGTAAGTCCACTGGTAGAACCAATCATCCATTCCAAAAGAACCATTTGATTGGTGCACAAATCTTGTTTCCTGGCTTACATTGCCAGACTGCACTTCCTGTGTGTATAGATTATTAGTCTTTCCATCTCACACTGATCCAGTAACATGGATTCATTATCAAATATTTAGCCATTTTCTAAAAGCTTGCTGATATTGTGTTATTAGCCTATGAATATTCTGTTTTCAATATTTTTTTTCTGTTCAATAGAATTTTACACTTTGCCAGGTCATTAAACTGTCATGATAAAGTATTTAAAAAATAATAGTGTTTTTTTTTGGGGTGGGGGGGGCGATGTAAAGAATATGTAACATACCAACAAGTATCATAAGAATTAATAAAGGGAACTATGACCAAAACATAAAAGATCCATACTTTAGATGAATCCCCCTGCATCCTTCTACCAGCAATAAATTAATAAGTCTGAAGAAACGGACACTACTTTAGGTCACTGATGTCACTCATTCAGTTCCACCACTCGTGGTGTATTAAGTGTGTCCATCTTTACCTAATATGTAACGCACTAAATAACAGACAGAATAGCACAGCATACAGATATCTTAAGTAAGGCTACGTTGTTGGTGCTTTATCTGTGGGATGGTGTGATACATACATTTCAACTGCAGGACCATAACTGGGGGGGCTGTGGCACTGATACACAACTTGACCTACAGGTCTGACCTAAGACTCCTGGCTGGCGCCCCCCTGGTAATGTAACCCGTGCGGTCGCACAGGTCACCATATCAAAGGCCGGCCCTGTGTGAGGCATGAGCTTTTGCTATGGATTGGCATCAGCATCCTGGAGAACTGCTGATTTCTTCATTGCTTCACCTTTATTTTTATGTAATAGTTAATAGAGATAAAGGAAAGTGATGGCAACTTTACAAGTAAAAAGAGTAACCATGATTCTAAAATGGCTATGTGTTAGATCCATTAACTCCATTTTCCTACCATTAAAGAGCCTATGTATGTATTGTGCATTCCAAAGTTACTGTATCTACCTATCTTTGCTTGGAAAACCATCTCCATTGTGGGCTACTTATTTCATCTCCTCTTCCATGGCCCTGTTCCTGGCAGTGCACGCAGGCAAAGTGGACTGATTTTACATTATCACAGGGGAAATACAATATGTGCAGGGGGTACTTTGGCAGTACACGTGGACAAAACTATATAGGGAATCTGTTTAGCTGAGAGTGGGAGAAATGGGGGAAATATAATCGGGGAAAGTAAATCTATATGTACAGAGGGTGTGGAAGGGTAAAGACACCATTATCAATTACGTAGATTCTAATTAAAATGACTATGGTATATATATAACTGTACCTGTATCACAATAAAATAATGCTAATGTTTAAAATGATCTAAATAAACACATTTAGCAGCTCCACCTATTGGTAAACAGCCAAGCCACCATTAAAACTCACCTCCCATCCCCAAAATAGCTTGTCTCACAAAGAAGTCTGAAGTCCCTGTCCCATACACGCAGTTCATTGCCACCAGACAGCACACATCCAGGCTATGAAGAATGGTCAGTGTCTAAAGAACGGAACATTCCAACATAGTTTTAAAATGAGAAAATCACAGAAGGGTTTTGATTTGAATGTGTTTGTTGCCTACACCTGAACACCCTTAAATCAGGTCAACTACACTGAACATTTACTTCACATCTTTCTCCTACGTTTAAAAGCATTGTTGATATGTTCCTGTCGTTTGTAAATAGATTTAAAACATGTTTTACTGTCTTAATTCTTCACATATAAAGTCTCACACTTGTCAGTAAATGTTTTTGTACAGATAACAACTCCACATACAAAAAAAACATTTAAAGCAGATCAATCAGATCCACATTATTGTGATATTCCAATCTGGCACATGAAATGGGGGATAAACTTTAGACTAAGATTTCACTGAAATCCAGTGTGTTGAGACAAACAGGGAGATTCAATAAAAGTTCTTAATGTTTAAAATGGTGCTAATTTGCCCCAACCAATCAGATCTTATTAACATTTGAAAGCTAACATTGATGTGTGTTAGCACCTTTTTAACGATAAGAACTTTTATTGAATAACCCTGAAAGTGTTTAAATTACTATTTACAAATGACAAGAAAAACATAACAAGGCAAACAGACTTTGAAGGTATAAGAAAGATATAGTGGAGTCGGGGAAAAGGGTGTACATACCCTATGTTTAGGGCCTGGGACTTGAGTACCTGGTCCAGATAAATGACTGCCCATGTGTCCGCCCACCACGGGTGCACAAATCCGCCGACTTGCGGGTGCACAATCCCCCGCCCACTCGCAGGTGCATAAGCCCCTGCCCACTCAAGGGTGCGTAGGCCACTCAGACACCCCCGCCCCTACAGAAAAACTCTGTGGAAACAGCCTTTCAGGCAGAGTGAGAACTCTGCCTGAAAAGGCTGTTTTCACGTAATGGTAAGAAGGACTATAGATACCCTTACCTACTCTGTCAGGACTTCACACAGCATAGAGGAGGAGGGACTTCCTGTCTCCCTCACCACTGTGGGACAGGGGCGTCTCTAGGGTCTAAGAAGATCAGGGAACCTTGGGCACTCTAGTGGCGCGCTAGAAACTTTTTAGGCCACGCCCTTCTCCACCCCAATTAAGCCACACAAACTAGGTACTTGATTGAGACAGCCAAAAGTCATAGACAGACAAACACAAACATAGTCTACATAGATATGCAGCCAGATAGTGATAAACAGAAAAAAGGAGATAAATAGACAGAGATAAAAGTTGGACAGAAATTCACAAATGAATGACACAAAGGCAAAGTAACTGGCAATTTCATTATACAATTGGTCATTTTAAACTTACTATGCGTTCAGACGTTGCCCACACCTTTGGCCATGGAAACGTTTCTGATCCTTCTATATGGACCTCGCTCTATCTATCTCTATCTATATATCTGCTTTAGTCTATCTCTTTTTATCTGTCTCTTTTGTTTCTATCTATCTCATTTTACTCTGTCTTTCTGCTCTTGTCTATCTGTTTTTATCTATCTATGTTATCTGTCTCTTGTCTATATCTCTGTCTTCTCTGTCTCAATCTCTATCTAACTGCCTGTTATCTATCTATCTCTCTATTCTATCTATCTAACTCTGTGTATCTATCTATCTTTCTATCTATCTTGTCTATCTATCTAACTCTACTGTCTATATCCTACTATATCTATCTATCTTCTATCATCTATCTACTCTGTCTGTGTTATCTATCTATTACTATCTATCTGTCTGTGTATCATATCTTATCTGTGTATCATCTTATCTATCTATCTGTATATCTGTCTATCTATCTAGTAACCTATCTCCTTTAACTCTGTCTATCTAACTCTGTCTCTCTATCTCTCTACTCTAGACAGTGTAGACTGTGGGAAAGCGCAGAGGCTGGCTGATCCATGCGAACGCCATCGCGTCGGCGTGCGCAACGTACCATCAGGAAGTCCGGAACTCTGGAAGTTTGAAGAGAGGTTCGGGGCATTTGTAAGGAATCAGCTGTTAAAACATTCGGGGCACTCTACCAAATATTGGGGCACGTGCCCTGAATGTTTTAACATAGGACGCCACTGTGTGGGAGTCTGAGGTGTGCTCTCCGGTGGCACTGTGCAGGAGAAGTCTTAGGAATGTCACATGTCAGCCTCCCACCCATTAACTTCTGGTCAGTCCAAACTTGTTTGGAGACCACAGTTCTCCTTTAAAGGAGCACAAAGTTTTGGTAAAAATTAAAACTTACCTTTACAGTGGACTGGAAATCTGAGGCTTTCTGCACTTGCTGCCCAGTTTCACAATCCCAGGCCTGACTTTTTTGTTAGTAAAGCAAGAACAGACCATCCAGACAAAACACCAATTATAATACGGTATATTGTGCCCCCAGGGTGAAATCTAGTGTCCCCTTTATTTCTAAACATTCCATATATGTTCTTCCCCTATCTCCTACCCACTGCCAACTACCTCAATATTTACTCCCCCAATCTGACTCTCAATATGTGTCTTCTATTACAAATATATATATAATAATACATACACACACACTATATATAAAAAATCCTCCATCTACATTAATCCTGGACATAAATGACCTGCAGCCTTGTAATTTTTAGTTCAAGAACTTCCTGGCTATCTTATATCTTTACTTTATAGTTTACAATAGGTGGGAGTATGACTTTCTATAATCGATTACAGGTTGAGTATGGTCTTTCATTGGGACAATGGAGAAACTAACACACAAATTATTAGTCAGCACTCCATCCAAAACATCAATTGTATACATATATACTCGACTAAAAGTAGATCCAGAGTATAAGTCAAGGTACCTATTTTTACCTGAAAAATTAGTAAAAGCTGATTGACTGGAGTATAAGTCGAGGGTAGAAATTATGACCACTACTGCCTTCTGATTCTATGTTATTGGAGACTTTTGTTGCCCTTTAAATGGACATCAGATTTCCTATACAAGTCCCATACAGTGATAGCCAAATCCAGTATGGCTATTACTGTATGGGACTACTGTATGGGAATTCTGCAGTCCATTAAGGGGCAACTAAAGCTCCAAAATAATACAGAACCAGAAGACAATCTTAACAACAGATACCATCCTCCAGATTCTGTATTGTTTTGAGGCATTAGTTGCCCTTTAAATAGAGTAACCCACACAGTAACCCCCAATTCCTTGCCACTCCAGATGTTTGGAAATTACAACTCCCAGCATGCTTTAGTTTCTGGTGTGAGTTGTAGTTTTCCACCATCCCCCCCCCCCATCTAGAGGCCCCCCAGTTAAGTAAAGGAGAGGGACTTGCCTGTGTATCCAAAAGTGAAGACTGTGCGGGGGACCTAATCCAGATATAGATGCTCCGGACCATCTCTGGCTCGCATCCACTGTTTTGGCGCCTGACGTCACTGGAAGTGAGACCAGTGCGAGTAGTGACATCAGCAGCCAGAATGGTGGATGCGTAAGCGAGCGGCAGACAGGATTACACAGGTGAGTGACTATTTTTGCCTAAAAAACAGAATATAACTCAAGTCTATACGGTATGTGAGCGTGTGCTTTTATATTCTTCAAGAAGACTATTAATGACACAAAATAATAAAGGTGTGTATAATGAGAAGTATATATAAGGAGATTAGGAGATAGTAGTAGGATAAATCAATATGTATAATGGAGAGGAAATTAGTAAATATTATATGTGGTGCATCACTTCCTTTTGTGTTAATATAGGAGGTAAAATGGTGTATGTACACTGGGTTGAGGAAGGTGCATACAGCACCAAAACGTCACTTATGCATTAGTAAAAAAGAAAAAAATATTTTAAATGCAAAATAAGTTGCAGTGCAAAAATTGTTACTGGCTACTGGATGTTAAAATCGGGAAGCAGCTTTAATTTCCCTGTGTAGGAACTGTTCTCCTGTTCGTTTTAGCTCCATTTCATTATGTTCTGTACTTAAATGTCTAGAACATTGTTGCTGATTGGCTGAGCAGAGTTTATCACTCCCTGCTCTTCACCAATGTTGCAAACGGAATAAGGTGAAGGGAGGGGGAAAAACAGTTAAAACATACAGGAGAGAAGTTATAACAAGAAAAAAAAAAAGACCCACCCCTAAAGCCCCACCCCAAGATTAACGCATAATCATGCATACAGACCCCACACATTATACTGTCAGACTCTTTTGCATACAAACACATGCATCTCAACAGACATACACTCATGAAACAGTCAGACACAAAAGCATACAACAAGTCATGTCACTATTAGTGTTTTTGTCATTTGTTAACCGCTAAAACACTCTGATATCATTGTGCTCCCTCACTCTAGTTCAAAACAACATATTTCAGGGAGAGATGATATTATTTTAGGGAGTCAGGGATCTGCCATTAAAATCAGGGAGAGGTGGGATGCCAGAAGCTGTTAACCGATTTTTAACACATGCAGTCTCTGTAACAGGCAGCTCTAAGATCCCTATCCTGACACTTTATTATGCTATTAGGGAAGGTTAATGGTAATGGGAAAGTCTGCTGGCACTGGGAAGGTTAATGGTAATGGGAAAGTTGCTGGCACTGGGAAAGTTAATGGTAAGGGGAAACTGCTGGCACTGGGAAGTTAAAGGTAAGGAGAAAGTTGCTGGCACTGGGAAGGTTAATGGTAATGGGAAAGTCTGCTGGCACTGGGAAGGTTAATGGTAATGGGAAAGTCTGCTGGCACTGGGTAAGTTAAAGGTAAGGAGAAAGTCTGCTGGTAGTGGGGAAGTTAATGGTAATGGGAAAGTCTGCTGGCACTGGGAAAGTTAAAGGTAATGGAAAAGACTGCTGGCACTGGGAAAGTTAAAGTCTGCTGACGCTGGGAAAGTTAAAGCTAATGGAAAGTCTGCTGGCACTGGGAAAGTTAAAGCTAATGGAAAAGTCTGCTGGCACTGGGAAAGTTAACGCTAATGGGATAGTCTGCTGGCACTGAGAAGGTTAAAGCTAATGGGTTAGTCTGCTGGCACTGAGAAGGTTAAGCTAATGGGTAGTCTGCTGGCACTGGGAAAGTTAAAGCAATGGGAAAGTGCTGGCACTGGGAAAGTTAAAGCTAATGGGATAGTTGCTGGCACTAGGAAAGTTAAAGCTAAGGGATAGTTTGCTGGCACTGGGAAAGTTAAAGCTAATGGGATACTCTGCTGGCACTGAGAAGGTTAAAGCTAATGGGATAGTCTGCTGGCACTGGGAAAGTTAACGCTAATGGGATAGTTTGCTGGCACTGGGAAAGTAAAGCTAATGGGATACTCTGTGGCACTGAGAAGGTTAAAGCTAATGGGATAGTCTGCTGGCATGGGAAAGTTAAAGCTAATGGGATACTCGCTGGCACTGAGAAGGTTCATGTTACATTTGCGAAAGGCGCAGGAACATCAAAAAGTAAGTTCTAATGGGGAAGGGATCTCAAACTCCCCCAACATTTCAAAATCTGTCTGTTCATCTATTCTTCTCTTTATGTCTATCTTTCTGTCTGTGGGAAGAACCGCCCTTTTTCCGATATACTGCTCAAAATTATCAAGGGTCGATCAAAAAACATCCTATCAATATTGTAACAATCCAATCTAATTATCAGATCGCTCAAAATGGGGGGTATGGGACTTAACATTTCAGCTATCAACAAGTTCTTTTGTATCAAACTCTTGATTATGTACAGTTTTGTGCAGCTGGAATGGTGCAGTTGGTATGTGAACTGCATGGTTGGAAATTACCAATGATGCCTCATAGGGATTACAGAGCATGCTTGCCCACACAGATAGTCTAGCTGGGGGACTAAGCTGGACAAAACAAATACTGTATTGAATACATGCAGCACACAACAACCATATCAGAGTAAGTGCTGCTTACATGTATTAATTTTTAGATTGAAATGAGGCTAAGAATTTTGTCAATGTACAATTTCTTTAAATTTATAGTTTTTGTGCAATGGGTGGGGCTAAGGTGACTGGGTGAAGCTAGGGTGGAAGGGGGTGGATCACAATAAGTCATGGGACATTGGGGTGGTGAGAGTTGCTGGCTCCTACCTCCTAAATTTGGATGATTTGTCCAGCCCTGATTTTATATATAATAATATATAGACAAAGATTTTCCTGTGATAGCCGCTTTATTTATTTAATTGATGGTTGTCTGATAGCCAAGATCCAATATTAACAAAGATAAAGTGTTGTTCTTGCTCCGAGGGGGCTCAATGAGCAACTGCTGTTACACTGTTTCCTTAGCTTCTGCTTTCTCCCTTGTTCATGTGACCTATCCTTTTGATGTGTTTCTGTGCATACACCGGATCCTATTTAAGGACACCTGGTTCATACATCCACACACACACACAATTGGACTTACTTAGGGCTTGTACACACAAGGAACGGACAACAAAAATGCATTAAAAATGCAGTGAGTTGAGTGACGTTTTAATACATTTTTGCATCCGTTGCTGACCGCTTACGTGTGCGTTATTATCCGTTGTGGTCCGTTCATTTTAACACGTTTTTGACCACATCATTGGGAAGGACCAATGACATCACAGGAACTCCCGCGAACATGGAAATCGCGGGAACACGAACATTCCTGCAATTTTGTATGCGCATGTGATTGCGCATCCGGTTCTGTTCAAGCACTTTTTCCCGCAATCGCATGGGTTCTCTTTGAAAACAGCAAAACGCAAGCGCAAATTGGAAACAACGCACGGGTGCACTGCGGGTGTAGTTGGGGGGGTGATTAGGATTGCCAGAAAATGCTAGTATTATGTGACTATAGAAAATAGAATAATTCCTTTACATTTCTAGGATATAATATGATACACAAGGATACAATGACTGTTTTATCAGAGGACGCAGTAAGGATTACATCAGTCCTTTCTTCATGAATAACAGGAGCCCAAAGCTACAACAGCTGTGATCTTCTGTGTGTGTCCATGAAGCTCAACAAGAATATCTCCAGTCTAAGGAAAGAAAGCTTTTGTTAGATTAAAGTTAAAACTATAAAATAACAATTTGAATCATTTACAGATATTTTGATATTAAAATTTTCAAACAAACTATAACTTAGAACAATGAGAATAAAACTAACATAACACTTGCACATAGACTTAGGGCTAGGTCCCACTTGATTTTGCATTTAGCGATCTGAACGTGATCTGTTTTGCATTGCTAATGCTTTTTTAGGAAAAATTTTCTGCTGTTCCCCTATCCTTATAATTAACAGCTCCTACTAAATCTAAATCTACCTAAATCTTCAGGGGCGTTTTATTGGTAAAATTGCAGCGTTATTGTAAGGCTATTAATGCAAAAGGAGATATAAATAATTCAGCAAACCAGTTCCTTTTAGAAGTTTTCCACTTGTCTAAAGCAAGCTCCCGAAATAGTGTTAGCATTAACTAGCAAAAAATAGATACAACCAGGCCTCCTTAGTTGGTCTGGCAGGCAAGGCAGTTGGTCTTTGCAAGAGTCAATGGAGGGGGGTGAGAGAGTAATAATGCTGATTGATGTCACTTCCACAGAGCGACTGTCACTTTGGAGTTTCTCTTATACCTTTAATTCTCTTTGTTCTAGTTTTCTTATTTCTGGTTAATACAATATAATTGGTTTCTATCTGTGCAGATTATGATATAACAGATGGGTTGTACAGCAGGTCTGTTACAACACCCTTTTCCTTTAAAAGTAGTATATCAGTATTAATATATAGAACATTGAAGCAAGTGAAGCTGCAATAAATATGGTGGTTACATACCTGAACATCCCATATATAAACCGATCCATCATCAACTGGCTGATGCAAACCTAGTAAATGTCAAAAACAAGCAAGTAGAAAACATTATTGCTGCTCTAGAGGGAGTGTTGACATTAACCAATAAAGATCTCGCTTTTGTTAAATTAAGTGTAAAACCCATATTAACCATGTACTAGCTCTGAGTACCATGTATATTGGGTAGCGCAGCTTTTACACTGACTTGCAGCCCCAAAAAAATTGGACTTTTCACATCTGATACAACAAACATTTTAGTTTATTTCATGACAACTTAACCCAACACACACTGTGCTGCATACCTGCAATGTACCATACAAACCTGCATACCTGATCCCGCAATGTACTAAAAATATGGGACACACATAGCAGATCAAGCATTAACAAACATCATTTCTACCTGTGATGGAAATATCTATTAACACAATGGGCTAGTACACGCAGCCTGATAAATATGGCTGAAAAGGCTTGTACACATGTCCGATGTGTGCAGCGAGCAACAAACCCCCATTTTGGCAGAGAATCACGCACGTGTATTCGTTCGGTCAGGGGTCATCGTCGATCCGCCTGGCAGAAACGGCCGTTTGTCGCGGGGATGTATTGGCGTCGGGGGTCATTGTCGCTGCACACATCGGATGTGTGTACGAACTAAAGACTTACAGATCATAATCACAGTCTCCCGGTCCAAATTAACATAACTGATACATTGGTTAAAAATCCGCTAAAAAAACAAATCAGTCATGTTGTAAACCACCGATTAATCTGCCAATCCAACCAATCAGCCAAAGGGATCAACTGACCCACTCCACTTATGCACTGTATACCAGACCTATGTTTTATTATTTATTGTTTTTTATTTATTATTTTAATGTATTGACAGTGATATACAACCTTATTACCTTTAAAAGAACGCTAATCAATAATAAGAACTAAATAGTAAAATACCATAATAAACGGTGTGCATGGGTACACGTACAAGATTTGATTTTATTCTTTGCAACCCACTAATTCCTCCTTGGCCCTTAATTCCAGGTCAATTACTTTTTATCAATATTGGGACTTAAGATAAAGGCTCACCAAAGCTTTTCAATTCTCTTTTTTTAGATTTAGAAAGCTCTGGGAATGGAACCGCTCTTATTATAAACCCCTCGGCCTTTAATAAAAAAAGAAGCAGTGCTGATGATATCAAATGTAGCGTAGTCGCATTTTGTAATGCATTCACTCTTAGTTATTGATTTCTTGTTTGTGCGTGGATTGACAGGCGAGAGGTAAAAGAACACAGTCTCAATATTTTGCATTTTCCTTTGGACAAACGCATCATTTCTATTGTCTTTTAAGCTTTGTAATTACTTCTGGTTTTGAAAAACAGTGGATCTCAAACATAACACTGCAGTTTTCACATAAAGGGGGAAAAAATCTACTTTTGTCTTCAAAGTTACATTTGTCAAGGTTACTACAATAACCCAGTCAAGTGAATTGACTCTCTTACTGGATTTACGTTTAGAAAGATGGATGTGTTTCCTAAACCTTATTTCAGGCACACTGTTATTTTCTCAAGCACAGCATTTTGTCAAATATTGTATATCAATGCCCAAGAATGTGAAATAACAGATTCGTCAAATATTTGGTATCATGACCCAAGAGTGTAATATAAAGGATCAAGCACAACGTTTCATACCCTACCTCTTCCATAAGAAGAGGGTAAGCAGTAATTAGGTGCTGCTAACCAATGCACTGTTTAAAAGGACATTAAACGCTACTACCTACCCTCTTAACCCCTGGGTTTACCCCTGACTATGGGCACTATCCTTTAAAGCCGTGATCATTGGGTCTGTTTAGTAACACACCCTAGATGCTTCATCCCGGTCAGCCATTCTGCACTTCTTTCCGGTCAGCCAGGAGAAAGGACTGCCGGTCACAAGCGGTCATAGTTTTAATGCCCCTGATTGCCTATTTGTCCAATTCAGGCGAAAAAAACAGTTGGATCTCGGTCATGGCAAGCCAAAAACCCATGCAAAGCCCTACCAAACTATTGGTTGATCGGGCCGAAATATTGCAACAGCCCATTAGATGAGATGGTTCAGTCCAACTTATATGCACACCCTGCCCCCCCTGGTGGCAGCCGCCACCCTTCCCAACAGCCCCTCAAAGGCTGGGAGGGGTGCTGGGAAAGGATTGCTGGGAAAGACCACGTTGCACCAACCCCTTCCCAGAGCCCCTCCCAGCCCCCCTGACAGGGCCTTTTGGGGCATAAGGGGTCCCGCAGTTTGAAACGGGACCCGCCTCCCTGGCACTGACAAGGGCCTATGTTAAGGGGTCTGCAGCTCAAAACAGGATTAAAAACAGGAATCCCCTATGGGGCAGGGAGAGGCAGCTGGGAAGGGGTTGTATGGCGGGTGGTCTCCACCGAGGTGGGGGCGTGGTACGACCAATCGTCCAGCGCAATCCTTTCCCAGCAATAAATTTTCCAAGAGATGTGATTTAGGGTTCATTTTGAAGGTTGATGAAATGCTTTTTATATAACCCAAACTGATTGGAAATATTATGACCACAGATGCCATTTAAGTAGAGGAGCCAATACCTTTGGCCCTGTATGGGAGCACGGCCAACCAATGCTCATACCATGTGAGGGGGATCGGTCATGGGCAGGTATGCAGTTACAACTACATGTTGCCGACAGAATCTCATGAATATAGCGACCGTTACAACTGTGAGTAAAGGATACATTTTCTATCAAAACGTATCACCTATTTTTGCTGTGCAGAATATGGTTCATTTAACATCTATATCCTCCTCCCCCACTTAAGACGGTGGTTAAGGTGATTGAAGAAAAAACATGCAAGTGAATGCTCCTTGATCTTCTCAGGAAATATACCTCAACCCCACTGAACATGTCTCAGTGCATTTAAAAAAAGAAAGAATAATATACAAACCAACTTGACAGGTTAAAGGGCATGTCCACCCTTATAAAATGTTTTACCCAACGCTTTAAGAGATTTTCAAGAAAGTCCCCAATAGTTACTTACCTTACCTCTCTCTCCGCCGCACTGCCTTCCTGTTCAACAGTCTCTAGCTAGCCTTCCAATTCAATAGTGTCTAGCTAGCATTTGGAGCTGGGATGGAAAGGATTTTATACATTACACAGTGAGGCCAGTAGGGGTTAACTTATAGTTTTGGGGGTGGACATGCCCTTAATAATAAATCCAAGAATATTTTAAAAGCTGCTGTTACACCATCATACATACAGCATATACACACTAGGGATATAAAAACTATATGCAATATACTCTTCCCCTTTAATGTTTGACGTTTTATCTGAAATATGATTCCACAATACTTACCTGCAATCATCTATTTGTACTAGGAAACGCACAATGTCATTATGGCCTTGGCACAGATAGTTCTGTATAAGATTTTGTGTCTGTTCATCCCCAATGTCTACTATGAAGATTTCTGGAAATATAATATAACTAAAATACAATAGCTGCCTTCTAGTAAATCTATAGTACGGTATATCAATAAAACAAATAAATCGCCTTTAGAAGTTAAGATGTTGAAGAAGATGCCTCGATTTTAGAAAAAACATTGTAATCAATGTACAAATGATTCATAGCCAAGAAAAAAAATCCTAAAGAAGTCAGGCCTATGTAATAAAGTTCTTATCGTTAAAAAGGTGGTTATTTGCCCAACCAATCAGATCTTATTTACCATTTAAAAGCTAACATCTGATTGGTGGGGCTAATTACCAAATTTTAAACAATAGAAATTTATTTACATACTCCTGATAATCTTTATAAACTAATTAATACATAGATTCTTTGTAACAGTCATTCATTAACTATTAGATACAATAATATTTGGTTTATCGATGGGAATAGAAATTACAGTTGTATCTTAGTCAGATTAATGTACTTTTCAGCAAAAGAATTGTTCATTGATTTCACATGGAATGTTATACTGTATTTATCAGTATAGTTATATGGTGGTTGGTATAATCTCAATAATCATCTATGCTGCTGTGTCAATTCACATAAAAGAAATAATATTTATCAATAAACTTCTAGATCTGTACAATGTAACCTGAGCAGATTGTCTACATGGCAACCTATGCTCTGCCTAGGGTCCTAGAGGTCTTTGGGGGGGGGGGTCCAACAGCTTGATATACAAAATAACCAAGGAAGAGGGCCTAAATCCATCTATCCTTTAACTAGTGCCCCCCAAGACAAAAAACAAACAAGTGAACAGGTGAGAATGAAAGGAACTTGAAAAATTATAAACAAAACAAAACCAAGAACAATTTCATAGCAGTAGATTCAGAGCTACACAAAAGCCATTTCGCCCTCAAACAGTTTTTTTTAATTAAGAATCTTAATCATGTGCCATAATCATGTACATCTTGCAACATAAGCAAGTTAAATGATTATGTATCACAATACTCACTTTGTCACAATAGTCTCTAGCTAGCCTTACTATACAATAATCTCTAGCTAGCTTTCCTGTACAATAGTCTCTAGCTAGCCTTCCAATGCAATAGTCTCTAGCTAGCCTTCCAATGCAATAGTCTAGCTAGCCTTCCAATGCATAGTCTCTAGCTAGCCTTCCAAGCATAGTCTAGCTAGCCTTCCAAGCAATAGTCTCTAGCTCGCTTCCAATGCAATAGTCTCTAGCTAGCCTTCCAATGCAATAGTCTCTAGCTAGCCTTCTAATACAATAGCCTCTTGCATTCTTATAGCCTTCCCGTACATAGACTATAGTAGCCTTCTGTACAATAGTCTCTAGCAACCGTTGTGTACAATACTCTCAAGACAGCTTTCCTGTACAATAGTCTCTAGCTAGCCTCCAATTCAAAGTCTCTAGCTAGCCTTCCAATGCAATAGTCTCTTGCTAGCCTTCCAATGCAATAGTCTCTTGCTAGCCTTCCAATGCAATAGTCTCTAGCTGCCTTCTAATACAATAGCCTCTAGCTATTCTTTAGCCTTCCTGTACAACAGTCTCTAGCTAGCCTTCCATGCAATAGTTCTAGATAGCCTTCCAATGCAATAGTCTATAGCTAGCCTTCCAATGCAATAGTCTCTAGCTAGCCTTCCAATGCAATAGTCTCTAGCTACCCTTCCAATGCAATCTCTAGCAGCCTTCCAATGCAATAGTCTTTAGCTAGCCTTTCATACAATAGCTTCTAGCTATTTTATAGCCTTCCTGTACAATAGTCCTAGCTAGCCTTTTTGTATAATAGTCTCTAGCTAACCGTCGTGTACAATAGTCTCAAGACAGCCTTCCTGTACAGTCTTTAGCTAACGCGTGTACAGTAGTCTCTAGCTAGTCTTCAGATACAATTATCTCTAGCTAGACTTCCTGAACAAAAGTCTCTAGCTAGGCTTCCTGTTTAATAGTCCCTAGCTAGCCTTCCTGTACAATAGTCTCTAGCTAGCCTTCCTGTACAATAGTGTCTAGCTAGCTTCCTGTACAATAGTCTCTAGCTAGCTTTCCTGTACAATAGTCTCCAGCTAGTCTTTCAGTACAAAAGTCTCTAGCTAGCCTTCTGTACAATAGTCTCTAGCTAGCCTTCCAATGCAATAGTCTCTAGCTAGCCTTCCAATGCAATAGTCACTAGAGCTTTCAATGCAATAGTCTCTAGCAGCCTTCTAACAATAGCCTCTAGTTATTCTTATAGCCTTCCTGTACAATAGTCTTAGCTAACCGTTGTGTACAATAGTCTTAAGACAGCCTTCCTGTACAATAGTCTCTAGCTAGCCTTCCAATTCAATAGTGTCTAGCTAGCTCCATGCAATAGTCTCTGCTAGCCTTCCAATGCAATAGTCTCTTGCTAGCCTTCCAATGAATAGTCTCTAGCTAGCCTTCTAATACAATGCCTCTAGCTATTCTTATAGCTTCTGTACAACAGTCTCTAGCTAGCCTTCCAATGCAATAGTCTCTAGATAGCCTTCAATGCAATAGTCTATAGCTAGCCTTCCAATGCAATAGTCTCTAGCTAGCCTTCCAATGCAATAGCTAGCTACCCTTCCAATGCAACGTCTCTAGCTAGCCTTCCAATGCAATAGTCTTTAGCTAGCCTTCTAATACAATAGCTTCTAGCTTTTTTTATAGCCTTCCTGTACAATAGTCTCTAGCTAGCCTTTTTTGTATAATAGTCTCTAGCTAACCGTCGTGTACAATAGTCCTCAAGACAGCCTTCCTGTCAAGTCTTAGCTAACCTCGCTGTACAGTAGTCTCTAGCTAGTCTTCAAGTACAATAATCCTAGCTAGACTTCCTGAACAAAAGTCTCTAGCTAGCTTCTGTTTTAAAAGTCCCTAGCTAGCCTTCCTGTACAATAGTCTCTAGCTAGCCCTTCCTGTACAATAGTGTCTAGCTAGCTTTCCTGTACAATAAGTCTCTAGCTAGCTTTCCTGTACAAATAGTCTCCGCTAGTCTTTCAGTACAAAAGTCTAGTCCCTAGCTAGCCTTCCTGTACAATAGTCTCTAGCTAGCCTTCCTGTACAATAGTGTCTAGCTAGCTTTCCTGTACAATAGTCTCTAGCTAGCTTTCCTGTACAATAGTCTCCAGCTAGTCTTTCAGTACAAAAGTCTCTAGCTAGCCTTCCTGTACAATAGTCTCTAGCTAGCCTTCCAATGCAATAGTCTCTA